>VZTG01010359.1:1834658-1961205 GCA_013397845.1 Melanocharis versteri
AACCCAACTATACATTACCCTTTTTTAGCAGCTCGCGCAAGGGGGCTTTCTCCAAACCCATTGTTACCCAGCTCAGAAACTGTTCCGTACCGCCCACACCGATTCACAACTTGAAAAGCTTTCAGGGGGCTATTGTTTGAATTGTTCCTGTTTGATTAAGCACAGTTGCAGTGGTGGGATGAGAAAACGGCCGTACACCTGTCCCAACTTTAATCGAAAGTTTATTCCAAGGAGGGATGGATACACGTTGGAAAATAGTGGTTTCGGCGCTGCATGTGCAATAACCAGTTGTGCAATCTACCCAATTTTGCTTATTCTCTCTCCTCCACCCCTCCTCGGCCGGCCTCCCCCCTCGCCCCCCCGGTCCTGCGCCTTGCGAGGAGAGACTAATTGGGCTGAGAATTTCTGTTGAGAAATGGGATCGGTCTTAAACCAGCAATATTCAAGTAAAGTATCGCGTTCCGTGCTGTAATGTGGCTGAAAGATGGAGTTAAATGGAAAAATACACGTATGTACAGAAACGTGGGCTGCCCTGGGCTCAGAGAGAGGGAGAGCCTCCGTGCGCAGTGTTTCCTCTCTGTAACCTCCGGTGATTTTATTTTTTTACGTATTTTGGGGAGAATGTTGTTTATTTTAGGATTTAGGAAAAATACGCACTTTTCACCGTTTGCTTTTTGATTTTGTTTTGTTCGCCCCCCCCCCCTTTTTTTTTCCCCTTTTCCGTTTGTAGTAACTCCTTTATACAGCGGCAAAAGGATGTTACCAGAATTTAACTCTTTGCTTTGCATCTTGTCCCTCTCTTCCTTCTTTTTCTCCCCCCTTCCCCCCCACACCCCCCGCCTTTCCCTCTTCCTCAGCAGGGGCGAGTAAAGGTGGAGACGAACCCGGGAAGTTGCCGGAGCAGGAAGAAGAGGAGGAATCCCAGGTTTTGCACGGAACCGGCCATTGCAAATGGTTCAATGTGAGAATGGGATTCGGGTTCATCTCCATGAGCAACCGAGAGGGAAGCCCCTTGGAGTCTCCAGTTGATGTCTTTGTACACCAAGTAAGACCCGTTTCTGTCTTCCATCTCAGCCTGCCACATTTGGTTGAGCTCAGTGGGACTCCGGTTTTATGTGAAGAGAAGTAACCTATTTTTTCTAGGTATTTAAGTACATCTGTAGTTAAAGAGTTGCCTTAGGTAGTGGTTTTGTTGGCAGTGTACAATTTGAGTAAATAAGGTCGTTAGATTTTGCTTAGTCTCTGTGGCTGGTGATTTGTGCCAGGGGATAATGTTTCTTCGCATCTTCCTCCTTGGTTAGAAAAGTCTCCTGTGGTTTTTATTTATTTTCAAATGTCACACTTTTTAACAAGATTTATCATTTGTCATCAGACTGATCAGGAGCAGATATGCCTTTCCTTGGAAACTGTTTAAAATTAAGCTGGGAAAAGGATAAATAAATGTCGGATTTCATTCAGATAACATTTGAGTACAATTTTAAACGGTTTACTTGTAAACCTCGAATTACTTTTTAAAAGCTCATCTGAGATTAGTTAGTGAAATTAAGACGTAATTATAGTGTTATTTTGCAGTAATTCAGACCTGAGAGTGTCCCTGTGGTGATACTCTGAGGCGTGTATGTGGTTTGGTTGGTTGATTTTTAATTATTCCTTTCTAGGGAGAAAAAAAAAAAGAAATTATTAAGTATTCAGACCAAAAGCAGTGTATCTGTAAGGCTGCTGGGGAGACAAGGGGTGTATGGTCCATAGTTTTATTTTTAAGCACAGCAGCATGGATGGTTTCGTGTTTTGAACGTGGAAACTGGTATGAATGCCTTCATGCAAAAGAGATTCAGATGCAAAATAGGTACAAAATGATAAGGGAACATTTTTCGAGATCTGTACTGTGGTTTGTGAAGAAGGAGCATGTATAGACCTTCCCTGGTCCTTCTGTAAGTCTCCAATTGCAACAACGCTATTTTGAATTTCACCCATCTTCTCTGTGATAAGAGAAGAGAGGTATCAGGTAAAGAGACCATTTTGGGGTTGGCTAGGGCCATGTTAGGGAGGCACAAGGCATCATTTTACGTGGTTGTCCATTTTCTATGACGTTTGCAATGACGGTGAAGGGGGTGTTCCATGGTTATGTAGTGACGCCCTTTTAATGTTGTATTTGGTGGCCCAGCTTTATTCTGCAGTAACTTCATCAGGCTTTTTTAAAGCATACACCTTTGATTAGGTTCGTAAAAAGGTGGCTGAAACTTCTAAAGAAACTGCTGCCGTGGCCTTGCAGTGCGTGGAGGGGAAATTTCTGGTCTTCCTGCCTTACATGTGCCCTTGCACCTAAGGGCCTGAACTTCGATACAGCTGCTTGCATTTGGAATTATGTGCAAAGCGTAGAAGCCAATAGTGAACTCACTAAATTCCTACACTTCCTGCTTTGTACTGGCATATAAGCTGCCCCCTCTTTGCTGCTGCTTTTTCTCTTTAGAATTGAATGAATGAAACACTTATCAAAGAAGGAGGAGTCTTCCTCCTTTTCCCCTTTTTTTTCCCTTCTTTGTATCTTTTTAAGTCACGAGGTTACTCTTTACAGTTTTATAAATTTACTTTAAAGATAAAACCCCCTTTTTCTTAATGTAATTTTGTGTTAATGTGTGTCATTTTTTTGCTTCTTGAGTAGTAGAAGACAAATATTTGAAACGTAGCAGTGCTGTTAATAAAAACCACATTTGGAAACAAAGATATTCTTAGAGCTGTGGAAATAGAGAAGTATTGAACTACGTGATAACCTGATACATTTAAGTAATACTAGACAAGGTTTTTGGTTTCATAATGGAAAGTAGTCATAGAAAATAATAAAGTAGTAGTAAATTTGGAAGTCTCTATCGAGTTGTGTCCCCTAAAGGAGGGGAAGAGAAGGAAATGTTAGACAAGTTTGTTTATTACAGTTTAATAATCTACAACTTATCCATACCCTTAGGTTCCTAAGACAATCTAAGTGTAAAATGCAGTGAAAAATACCATGTTTCATTGCATATTAACCGTGTGCCTCAGTCATTTTAGGTTACTTAGAGATATGTCTTACTGAGTGAAATTTTCATTAGTATTCTGTAATGTATTTCTTTTATAGCAAAGAAAATGCATTTTTTATCATTTTCTTTCTGATGAAATCTAAGGTATATATATAAACTTCACATTGACATGAATCTTCTTTCCATCAGTTTTCTGTGTAATGTAATGGGGAGAACTACTATCTGTTGTGTTTCAGAGTATATTTCAGATAAGTGATATTGCTATATAGAATGCTTTGTTAGCTAACTAGCTGACCAGTTATGGCAGTAGCAGCCAGAGCATAAAAATGTCTTGAAATCTGTTATATTATTTAACACTGCTGCTTGTACAACAGAGTCTGTTGCCTGAGCAGTGACTGGACACTATTTCTATTAGATTCATTAATTTGAAAATTTCTGTCATGTGAAGGGTCCTTTTTCAAGGCAAAGATGTTAGTTTATTAGTCTGTTGAAACAAAATACTACTGTTCAAAACTGCTTTGAAAACACTTCATCATTTAAGTGTATGCAGGTAGTGTTGCATGCATTCATTCACTCATTCTGCAGTGTTTGTAGCTACTAGTATAATTTTATAGAATTAGGCAGTCTGAGCAGGGGAGAGAAGCTTCTAGTTTACTTAGTCAAAGCCTTGTCAAAGCTAGCTTGAACCCTGCAACAGTATTTTTACTTTCTTATCTTACTCTTTTTTAGTGAGGTTATGCCCAGTTTATGAGATCTTGCTATGAGCAAAAACTTACTGTATGTCAGGTCAAAATTCCTGTAATAGTTTAAGCTCATTATACCTAGACTTTTGAGCTAGCAGTAGATATTTTTTCTTTCTTCTTGGAGTTCCCCCTTTGCTTTCTTCTTCGAGTTCCCTCTTAGTTCCCCCAATAGTCACATTTTTCTAAAGTCAGTGCTTTGCTAATTGTATATATTGATACATTTTTAGAGGACCATGCTTTTGTTTGGACTTCTCTTCCCCTTCACCCAGTGAAAGTCCTGTTCACGAAACAGCTGCAGTATTGAGTTTTTAACCCTGCCTTTTAAGTCCCTCCTTTGGTGTTAATCATTTTGATTGATCTTCTCTGAACTACCTTCAGACTGTTGTAACCCTTCTGGTAATGAGGTATCTAGAGGTGGATGCATTATTTAAGGTAGAAACATGTCAGCCGTTATATATGTGCATCTGTGTGTCTGCAATGTAATTTGGTACACTTACACGCGTCCACAGTCTTTTCCTTTTTAGCTTTATTCTAATGCAACTTATATCTTTAAGTCGTGTTTGGGTCATTCAGGGTCATATAAAAATTATGAGTCCTAAAAACTATTTGGTTTTTTGAACAGAAGCCATGCTCAGTGCAGCAGTGTGCCAAGTCCACTCTGTTTCTTTTGAAAAAAATGGAAGAGTAGCAATGATAATCCTATGTAACATTTTTAAATCCAAGGAATGTGCACCTTACTGAATTTGGCTCAATATTGTCATATGTACTCTTAATAGGTTACCATGGAATGAATAATACAGCTTGTTTCTCTTTTGTGCTGTGAATTCTGGACCTAGTTATGTGTGAGTGGCTCTTGTTAAATTTTAGAGAAAGATCTATTTGTCAAAGGGTGTAAAGCAGACTGGAGATGTGAAGTGAGGGAAACCTTTTGTGGTGCATATGAAAAAAAAGTCTTCAGTGCAAAGAACTCAGAAGAGCTGAAGGTCTCAGAATCAGAAAAGGATGATGTTTGTTAAAATTTTTTTGCACATTCAAAATTGTACACAACTTAAATGTGTAGTCCTTTTTTTGGATGCTGGTAGTTAGGCAAAAATGCTGTATATTGTTTTTTGCACACACTTGGTACAGACTAAGTTAGAAACAAGTCTCTTTTCCTTTGCTTATCGTGAAGCCCAGATGTTAAAGATGATAATGAACTGTAGGGTGCTGAATGTAAACAGATGCAATTAAATACCTGTTTGTGAGTATTGAGGGTTAAAAATTTAGGTCTGTTTCTCAATAATGCGGCTTTTCAGGGTGGGATGGATTGTTCAGTTTAGATGGAGTTTGTTGGGACCCGGTCTGTAGTCCAAAATTCTTACCACAATAAGAGGTTGATACAAGATTTCTGAACTGGGACCTTAAACATGATCATTCTTTGGGATCCTCTTTTATGAGATGGGGAGAGGAAGGAAGGGAGGAGCAGCATGTAGGAGCTGGTGTATTTTGTCTTCTCATTAAAAGGAATATAGTTGGCTTGAAATTTTTCACTTTCATCTGAACTTTCTTATTGTTGCTACAAGTTACTCTTACTACAGAATTTGATAAAAATGGAAAACACCCTTTTTTCTTGCAGAGTCCTTCTGCACTGCACTATCATTTGTGTATTATAAAGATTGCTCTTACGGTTTCTACTACCTATAACAAAAGAAGGAGGAAAAATTACTAAGACTATTTTGACTGTAAACAGAAGAATAAATGGAAAATGAGACATATAAGCAGCATCTGAACAGTCTTTTCCCTTAATGTGATCAACTGTCCTTTTCAATGATGAATCAGATGACTGTTCTTTGAATTCCTAGTTTTTAGGCACAGTTGAACTACTTTTTCTAGGACAGAGTAGGGCATGGCATTTACACTCAATGCTGACTTTCTTACATTGTGAGCACATGTGATCCTGTGCTTTTTCAAGGATGCATTAATTCTTTCATCTAGCATACCTTTTTCATTTTTGGTTTATTGGGAGCCTTTAAAAACTATGTAGTTGCTCAGGATAACTGGAAGTCCTGGGCAAGCAAGTGGGATCAGTATTTCATAGCTCCTTATGTTTAATGTGACATAGGAATGCCTGTTTGGAGTATAGAAGTCTCCATGCAGAGTACGCTGTTACAGACTTGTCGTCTTTGACTTCTGCTAGGGACCAGGCAAGCCCAGTCCTAATCAAAACAAAAGTGGCTAGCAGGATTTAGGGAGGGAGGCTGAGGAAGGAAGCGAACGGGGAGTAAACGTATGCGTGCAGGGATCAGACGCGGGTGGCAAACTCTGCTCAGCAGCCTCAGCGCGTGTAGCATCCGTAACGGGATGGAGCTGCCGGAGACCCGGAGCCAGGCTTTGACACTCACCAGCTGTGCTGCAGCATGCAGAGAAATGATGGGGACCACTGGCTGTGGTGTGGAGTGCCACAGCCTTGGGATTTTTGTTTGGGTTTTTTTGTTTGTTTTTGGTTTTTTTTTTTTTTAAATTTTGTAAAATTTATTTTGGCTACTAATTAGTATATAAGTTGTATAGTGTATGGACACATAGATGGCAAAATACTTCACTGACAGCTTGGTGGTTTAAGATGGTTGTCTGAAGAAACTTGTAATTTGGTTATTTGAGTTACGAAGCTGCCATCTTCTGAACCTTCCAGATTTCATCTATTTACATCTAACCCCAACACTGCAGTAAATTTTCATTAGTAAATCTGTGCAGTATTTAGGCAAATGGCAACACCATTAAACCTACATGGTGTTGAATCAGATCAGATTTTGCTGAAGGGTTTTAAACCTTGGATATTGACAAGAAGAAATCACAAGTGGCCCAAAGGCAGATGGCTGCACTGGGACAACTTTGTCTTAAGAGGTATTTCCCTCTTTGGCAGAGCAGTAAGTCCACCCTTTCCAGAGCATGCTATCCTCCCTTTCTCCAAGACAGAGGAAGTTGTGCACAGGGGTTGGGATACTGGAAGGAAGAGGATATTTTGTCTGGGGCACAAACATAAGATATCAAAGCAGATATATGAACCAAAGCTGAAAGGAAATGAATTGTCAAATTGGGAAAAATGTTATTGTTGCTTGTTCTGGTTTGCGACTACATTACTGAGGTAGTAGGTATATTTAGAGTCATCCAGAGTTTTGTTTCACACTCTTTACAAAGTATACTCCCATGTAAATACTGTTAAATTCATCTTCCTTAAGTAACCCATTGCAGTAAAGACCTGCCATATTTCCCCACTAATTATCAACAGAAGCAAAATTGGGCCCACCAGTTCCTACAAAGGTGTATAAAAGTGACTGTAAAGGTGTCATTTAAGAGTGATCCTAGGAGCTAGAAACTAGAGGGTAATGACCATTTATGATGTTCTTTAAAACCAACACAAATAAATACAGATATACTGTTTAAATTTTTAATTCCCTGTATGTAGGAGTGGTTTTTTTGCCTTTTTTAAAATCAGCTGAAAGTAACCAGGACTGTTGAAGAGGTATTATGTGATGCTTGGCTCTTTTTGAAGGACAGTTCTTCAGGACAGATTTGGACTGGTTTTTGCCTGATGGATATCACCGGTGAAAGCAGTGAATCCTTAAATTGCTTTTACATCAGCAGAGTATCACTAAACACCTCTGCATGGAAGGTGGGGAAGTGCTTCTGATTGCTTAAGCCTATTTAGTTGTAGAAACTGGTGTCCAGGCTTTTCCTCAGATTAGCCTGGCTGGTTCTGACTTAAAATGGAGGGGGGGGTTAACTGCTTGGGAGATGGCTAAAGGGGATTCCAGATCCTCGCTCCAGAGATGGCTTGGCTGCTTGTGGAGCAGCTGTGGACCTTGCTGCAAGCTTCACAGTCTGCTGTATTATAGAAAACTGGCGCTGAATTCGATTTTTTCCAAACATGCAAAGCTGTAACATGGAGCAGTTCAGCAGCTGCTCTGCAAGCAGCCAAATAAGGCTTTGCAGTAGCAGTGTGGGGTGAATAGGTGGAGGCTTAAACTCCTACAGCCACCCTTCTCGGTGGGAATCCTATGGACAAGACTTGACTTTCACATTTGGCAGCAGTGCTGCTGCCTCAGTCAGCTTCAAGAGCTTTTGTGTCACTCTTCATGTTGGACTAGGATAAGTGCTTGTGGGGCTGCATTGCAGACTCAGCTGGGGAAGTGTTCAGGTTTGTATCTGATTTTTGTAGCATTTTTCATATCAGAGAATCCCCAGGATCCCCACAAGTAAGGGTGGGCAGTGTTGGCACCCTGGAAGGGTGGCCAAGAGGGCAAGCAAGCAGCAGCCAGGGTGAGGTGAATGTATTGGAGGAAAGAGCTGGAAGGTACTGTCACAGAAATGTGAATGAACCTGCAGTCTCCTGGTGCAAAATAGCAGAGTTCTCGTGTTGCCACCTTCAGCTGGAGATGGGGAGGCAACGACAGTAATAATGACTTCTCAAGAAAAAGGGCACTCAAGGGTACTGGAATGAGTACAAGCATCTGAGCTCTCCTTGGGAGTGAAATGTTTCAGGAATCTGTGTGTCACACTTCAGTCTTCAAGTTTCTCTTTTTCTTGTTTAGTGATTACAGTTCAGTGGTGGCGCTGAAATATACTGATTGCAGTTTTTAAAAAAGCACTATTTATAAGTCAAACAAAAAAATTCAAGGAATTTTTGATTCATATAATTAATATGCGGGCTTTTTCTTCTACGGAACAGAAATAAGCATATTTACAGGGCATGTTCGTAATGATTTGGATAGATCTTTTTAGCAGATAGGTGAGATCTTAGTGAAATTAGTTGATACTCTGGAAAGTACAGCTCCTTAATTATTCCATATGTATGGAATTTCAACTTTGAAAATTAAATGCATCAACGCATTTGAGATTATTTGTCTGAGAGTTTGTAGAATATTCTTATTCTATTATCAGTGCGAGAGCCAAGAAAATCACATAGTTTCTATTCCAAAGTCATGATCTGGTGCTAGAATTGCGTTTTTTGGAAGGAGGAAGGCTGAAAATTTTGGATTAATTTTTTAGCATCATAAGTTAATATTTTCGCTGGTTAAAATTGTTTAACAGGTAAAATCTGAGTAAAGGCATATGTAATCAATATTTGGAGTGTATGAATTTATCTACAAAATCAAAGTAATGTTTCATGACTGCAACATATTTTGTGCACTGTCAGAAAATGCTAATGTTGTTACTACATTCATAAATGTGTAATTCTCATCAATTTAGCTGATAGTGGCTTTCCCATCAAAGATAATCTGTTCCCAGAGAGGCCTTCTTTTAATTAGTCATGGTAATTTATAGGTATGCAGTGTTGAGAGAATTTTTTTTCTTGATTGTTTTTATTATAGTGCCACGTGAGGCTACTTTAACATTTGTGTTACAACTCTCTGTTTATGGTCATATAAATACATGCACCGAAATAAACCCTGGTCTGAAACTGAGAGTAAAAGTGATAGCCATTGTGTACTTCAAGGAGACTAGAATAAGCATCATTTCGTATTTTTTTTCAAAGTACAAGTGTCTTTAAAATCTCTCAATTGTGCACATGTGGTATAATTTTTTAAAAAATTATTTCATTTTACAACTGTGTTTTGCAAGGTAGTAATCAAAATCTTGGTTGGTTTTATGAGCTATTTGTAGTAATACAATCTTAGGGGAAATGAGGGGGTTTAAAAAGCCTCTGCTGACCATGTGTAGTAATTTCTGAGTATTCTTAAGACTCGTTGTATTGGAAATACCAGAAATATATAATAGTAGTATAGAATGTACCTAATAGACCCAAGCTGACTTCTGTAGATGTTGGATTAGACCCCCAACTGCCTCCTGTAACTAACGTATGTATTGTTATCTCACCCAGTATAATAACCTGGTCTAAGACATGCAGATTACACATCCTGAGAATCAGCCATTTTTGACACTAAAGTAGAATAAGATCCAAGAATTATTCACGAACTTGTTTGCTCCCCTCTTCCTCAGATATTAAATACAGTAGTACATCAGGTGAATGGAAATTTGAGAATTGTTTCAACAGTGAACAAAACCTCTTCCTTAATGTAATGGAACTATGACATCCCTTCTCTTCTTGTTGATATTACAGACCTGATGGGCCAAATTCTGCTCAGTATTCTCACATGAAGTGGTCCTACTGACCTGTGAAACTTGTTAAATGAAATGGACACCATTAGAAATGGATCTTAAGACCCTTACATGAACGTTTTTACTAAAACTATGTGGTTTACAGGCTTTTGTTTTCGTAAGGCTTTAAGTGCGCATTTTGTGCTCAAAAACGTGAGTGCCATATTGTGATCTGAGCTGTTCCCTGAACAGTGCCTAAAATGTACAGTAGTAAACAGGGTTTGGGTCACTGTTGTTTAATTAAAAGTTGACTAAAAATGGTACAACTTCTCAGGTTCATGCATACATATTATGTTATGTGTGTAATTTGTATATACTTTTCACAGTATGCTACTTTCTTTCTACTGTGAATGTGTAATATTTAATGTCTTACCTAAATTCACCTGCCCACTCATCTACCAGTCTGCTCTGATGCTAAAGGCTCAGGCTGATGATGTGGGTTTTTCTATCTTCCTGTTGAAAAATTGCTCAGTCTCGAGTAAGTTTCTCACTTAGTAGTAGGAGAAAGTGGTGGAAGTTGTATGTGAAATGCTCCCACTGTGGGAAAGGCCCCTCGCTGTGAGCACAGGCAGGTTCTGTTGAAGGTGAATGTAGTTCACCCTTGCAGTGAAAGTGCCTTTGGGGTGTTGAGCGGGTACTGAGCCCTGTGCAGGGCCTTTGGTTTCTGGCAGGGCTGATGGGATGCAGTAGGTACTGGGAATTTTTTAAAAAAACCTTGTAACTTGCAGTATTGCATATCTGTGTTGACAAGGGGGAGGATGGGAGTCCTACTGGCTGGATCCTTCAGGATCTGTCTTGTTCCCAGGCCCTGGTGTTAGGGATGCAGAGATACTACTCAGAGACAAGGGAGAGCACTGACTGGTGGGGAGGAGGAAGTAGCTGAACCTTCTGCTCAGACAGCAGCAGGACGACAGTTCACGGATTTGGAGGCATGGTATAGTCCTCAAATATTTGTAAATGCAGTTAGTCAAAAAGTTTCCATTTCACCACAGTGCTCAACAGGTCTCCTGTGCAGTGAATAAATTCTCATTTGGCTGTGCCAAATCTGCTTTGTTGTTTGGTTTTGGAGGTTCGTGCGCCTCTGTGTTAACTAAAGAAAGCACGTTACATTTGCAATAGATGTTTTATATGAGTCAAAATCACATTTGTTCAATGTTTTCATGCAGCATGTCTTGCGGAAACCGTGTCATGGGTGGGAAATGTTGGGTAGAAGTGACCCCTGTAAGGAATGCGTGGTTTCTTGTGTAGGGGTCTGTGTGGCTCTAGCGTGCAGCCTGATCTTAGCTATCAGGGCATCCTGTTATGCGTGATTCTGGTTTAGAAACTATTGCCACCTAGGAAAAAAAAAAGATAAAAGAATTTTTACAAGTGTGTTTCATTGGCTTCAGAAATTAGTGCTAATGGTTAAAGACAGACATTACTTGAGGGTGGTTGATCTGGATGTGAAGCAGATGCATTAATAAACAAAGAAGGTCTTCATTTCTGATACTGTAGAGAACTTCACATGTCACCGTTGACTTTACAGCACTAGTCACAAAGAGAGGACTGTGGGATTGAACTGTAGAGGATAAGAGCAAGAGATTTTAAATGTGCATTGTAAAGATGAAAACAAAATTCAAGATTTTTAGGCAGAAATACAGCACATCTGAAGGTAACATTTTTGCTTAGACTTGCAGGAATAGGATTTTGTTAGTGTTAGTTCCTGCTTTTGTGAACACTTAATGGAGCAGTAATTACCACATCTTTCGCTAAGGAGTGCTTAATTATCCTGGACTATAGTCTATTATCTACTCTAAGAAAGTAGGTTATCAGATTCTCCTCTTAGCAATGCCTTCTCTTCCTCAAGAATTAAAAAAAAGAAGTTTACAACATTCCAAAATACAATCTATTAAATTTGAAAATGTTTAAAATTATATAAATTCAAGACACCGATGGAGAAGGTTCCTTTAAATTTGATCTCTGCCTACATTGTCTTCAGTAGAAATTATTAGGGACTTATATAAAAAATAAAAGTGCATATTCAATTTTTTATGTGCTACATTTAGTAACTACATTTTTCAAGAACGCAGATGCTTTTTAAATTAATCTGCAGTCTGCTTTGAGCAACGTCTCTTTATGTTTAATAATGTAATCAGTAGATCCAGATTCCCTTAAGAATTTTCACATTAATCTTCATTAATTTATTTTAATTGAGCAATTACATATCTTTTTAAATGGCAGATTAATTTATTTTTGTTTAAAATAAAATTAAAATAATTAAAAATTATTAATATATTTTCTTTTTTACTGACAATAATCATCAGTAGTTTATTGGGAAATGATAGCCCATTCCATGCTTATGTGGGTTTATTGTTAATCTTCACACAGTACTTCTTCTTTGGATGATCATTCTTTAACTGGTGACAGCTGTAAATGGACTAAGATTAGACTGTTGAAGTGGTTACAGTTGGAGCATTTGGTGAAAGATGAATTATTTTTAGTGTTCATTATTAGAAAGTATAATCAATGTTTAAGATTTTCTGTGATCTACATATTTATATCTTTTTAATGGGAATCAGTGTATTTTTAAAAATTATATATAAAACACTGCTATCTTTTTATAGTTATTATTTGATTTCCCTTTATCTGTATGTCCATTACAAGGGATCTAAGCCAGCACTGGCCACAGTAGGTGTCATGAAATGCACCTATTGTATATGATATTCTCTTGAGTGAGCTAATGGCATAAAGTGGTTGATTTTGTTGTATTTCTGGTTTTAGGATGATGAATATAATCTATTTGTTAAATTCTTAAAAACTGGTAAACCTTAGCTTAGTTTCTGTTTTCTCCCTCCATCTGATGTGCATTTTGAAAGTACAGGATGTTTTATCTACATTTCAAGGACCAAATGTTACTAAGAGATGAAATGTTGTGCCAGGTGAAATCAGTGAAATAGTTGTCGAGGAGTTTCAGTGCATATGCTCAGTTTGTCTCAAGGATTTTTTTTTTCTGATCATTTTATTTGGGAGCTTAGATACTTAAACCAGAAAAGCTTGATTAAATAAATGAAAGGGGGTTTTGTGTGTATAAATTATCATTCAGTGGACTTGTGTTTGCTATCTCTGTGAGAGCTTTGCAATCTTTAAAATGCCCCTCAAACTAATTATATAACAGTATTATTTGTATGAACTTACCATACACTAATGCTCATCTGAATTTCTTGCGGCACATTCAGCAGGATCTTCATTAGTTTAAGTGTAGCTGTGCCATTTTGTGGACAAGTTTGAAATTCCTGGCATTTCAGGTCTAAAAGAGGACTTGGCAGATAATTATTTATTGATAGTATTTAAGAAAATAAAAATGGGTACTGATCTACGATTTTCTCCACTTAAGTGAACATGTAGAAAATTCAGTACATTTTTTTTTTGTTACTGTTTAATTCCAGCGGTTTAACAAAGTTAATCTGAATTTATATGTCTTACAAGCCCATTGTTCTGGGCACGCTAACATCTCACTGCCAAATTTTTGAAGACGATGGACAAAAAAACCAAATTGCTTCCTTTTATGAAATCTGTATGGAAGTAAATTATCAAACAATAAAGGATATGCTAAATACAAAAGAAAGATATTAATCCTTTCTTCCTTTAATAATTGGTTTGTTGAAAAATACTGATTACATTATTGTAACATAATTTTTACACATTTACGAAACAAAATACTTTTGCATCAAAAACATGTTAAGATTTAGAAATGTCAAGTTTCCAATTATTTGACAAATTTTATAAAAAGCTTTCTGGCAGCAATATTGCTATTAAAATGTTACTATTAAAAAGCTACATTCAAGCATTAAGGAATTAAATCAGAAAAAATAATTTAGAAATTATGCAAAAAACCCACAATAAAATACTCATTATGAATAGATGCTAATATAGGAAATACAAGATCTCTTAGATATCTGCGTACAAGCCTTGTTTTCATCTTCTACAGCATTCCTGCGTGTTTCAGGAAACAGGTTTAACAATGTAGGTCAGTTCGGATTCTGCTGCACGGAGGAATGGCAGAGAGTGATGTAACCGCGGTTTTTATATTAGCCAGTTCCCTTCTGGATCGGTGCGGTGGAAACCAGCCCGTGTAACTGGCGTCTGGAAGGGGCCCAAGGAAAAGATGCTGGGCCTCGATTTTTCTGCTCGCTGGCCCGATTCGCCAGTCAGCTGTTGGCCTCTGCCGCGCTGCGCTTGGCGCGGGCGGCGGAAAAGCCGCGCTCTGGCGCGGATGGAGCCGCGTTTTCTCTCTCGCACGGGCGTCGCGTTTGTTGCGGGATCAGCTGGTGATGCCGCAGGTCGCTCCGGCTGCGGAAGCGGTGCGGGGCTGCGCCGGTGCTGGAGAGGCCGTGGGTCGGGCTGGGAGCTGCGGTGGGCAGGGGGTGTTGGGGTCGCGGGTGCCGCGGCGGCGCCGAGGAGGGGCCGGCGCCTCCTTTGCGGCGCCCTGCGCTCCCCTCCCCTGCCCGGCTGCGGCGGCAGCGGCAGGAATTTGCCCCCTCCCGGCTCAGGTTGCAAGCCCCGACCCAACCGGGGAAGCGGGGGTCAGGGCTATTCATTGCCTATCGCTTCCTCGGGCCATTTATAACCTGGTCCTCCCCGGGCAGCTAGCTGACTGTGGTCCAAGGAAGTGATTGATATGAGAGACTCAGAGATTTTATTACTCTCTAAGTACGGTTTAAATGTTCGGTTTGTTTGTTTTGTTTATTAAAAAACAAATAATTTTTTAAAAAAGCTAATTTGGCACACGGTGCAGAATTGGTAATGCTGATTAATATCTTTGAGGATCAAAATAATGATAGATCAAAACTGTCTGAAGGGCAGCACTGCTGGAACTAATGGGTTTAGTGCTGCGTGTGCCCCATCTCCCCAGCAGTAACACACGTCCATGCCCTCCACTGGGATGCTGGCATGGGGCAAGAGGAGATGATCACAGCTGCCCGTGTGAAGGACCAGAATCACAGAATATTCTGAGTTGGAAGGGACCCACAAGGATCACCGAGTCCAACTTTTATCCTTGCACAGGACATCTCCGAGAGTCACACCGTGTGCCCAAGAGCTTTGTTCAAACACGTCTTGAACTCTGTCAGGCGTGGTGCTGTAATCAGCTCCCTGGGGAGCCTGTTCCAGTGCCCAACCACCCTCTGGGGGTAGAACCGTTTCTAATATCCAGCCTAAACCTCCCCTGGCACAACTTCAGGCCATTCCCTCAGGTCCTCTCCCTGCCGGAGAGAAGAGATCAGTGCCACTGATCTCTGGATCAGAGGTGGGTGTTACATCAGCCATGGCCAGTCCGCCATCAGCCACAGGGCACACTGATACACAGGCAGTGCGAATAAAAGAACTGTGAAGCAAACACTTTTCCCCGGGGCTTTGCCACCATTTGTGGCAGCCCTGTCCGTACTGGGGTGTGGAAGAGGCCGAGCTGGGGTTCACCACACCCGCACCCTGCGTTCCTCTGCCCGGCCCACAGGAGGTGCCGCACGCCAAGATGGCAGCAGGGGCGACATCAAGAACAGCTTTGAAAAGAAATGCAGCCTCCCTTTAAGGAGCCGTTTGTTTGCTTCATTGATGCTTGGAGGAAGAATTGAACTTGAGTAGTCACAGATTCACAGAGTATTCTGAGTCAGAAGGGACCCACAGTGGTCATCGAGTCCACCAGTGAATGGCCCATGCGGGGATCGAACCCACAGCCTTTGGTCGTATCATCACCCTGCTCTGGCCGGCTCAGCTAAGATGATAAAAAATGGGGCACGTCACGATTTTCTGTGACCTCTCGGGCTTGCCCTCCTAATGATCAAGCAACTCATACTACTAAATACACAGCACCTTGAAGCAGTCATATTTACAGAAATATTTGAAAGGGAATAATTTTTTAGTAACAAATTCTTCTTCTTGAATTGTTAGAACTTTTCAGTGGTGTTTTACCTTACATCTTACAGTTTCTTTTTAACTTCTGAGTGCTGTAATGTGACAAGACAGAACTTTTGAAAAATATTCAGCAGAATTACCTGCTTTTGTTTATTTGGAAGGACAGCAAAGTCCTTCATGCTAAAAAGTCTTTCAACAAGATTAATGATTGCTGGATTCCAGTCTTGCAAACACTTGTTCTTTAAAGTAAGACCTGTTCATGTAAATAAAGGTTTCAAGATTAGGACCTTAAATATGCAGCTTTTATAACTAAATGGTCTTCTGCTTTAGTCTGTCCTTGGGTGAAGTTCCACATGGACTTGATGGGATATTTTTTCCTTGTCTTAAGACTGTAGCTTTACTACTTAAAATAATTTTTTGAAATAAGAATTGATAGTCTATTGATTTTTTCTTTATAAAAACACAAAAACTAGTACATATATATACTTTATATACTATAGATGAAATATAAATATTTCTTCACAAGAACAGTTTTGCTCTAATGGAGATAAAGTCAAGCAATCTTTCCCAATGCAGGTCACAATATGTTGTTTTTTTGGTCTCTGTGGGTGAGTTGTGTAAAGCTTTTACAAGTTTTCTGGCTGTAGTTTATAACAGCATAATTAAAACCAGTATTTTTTACACTCCTAAATATGAAATGTACTTCTAGGCTGTCAGCAGTGTTTAATGATTCACCCCTCTGGGACAGTCTCTCCCATGGGATGAGTTTGGTGTAATGCCACTGACTATGATACATTTGTGTGAGTTGCTCTGTCCTCCCCCAGCAGCATCCAACTTGCTGGAATCTCATGGTTTTTTCTGATAACATTTTTTACTTGCAAACGATTTTTTTAGATGCATATGTTATGAAAGGAGTTTTTACAGACAGAACCCTAAGGTTGCTTTGGTTGTTTCAAAATAGTTCAGGGATTAAAGGCTTCTTTACTTTTATTACTGCCTTCAAATAAGTGGCACGTGCTTTTTGAAAGCAGAAGTATTTAATGTTTCCAGTACAAAGTATGTTGGTTTTCTGTAGTTATAATTAATCCATATGTGCCTTGTATTTACATCTTTTCAGCTAAACACAGGGTTGTTTTACAAAATGTACATTTTTTTTAATATACGTGTTAGATAACTGGAATATTTAAATGATGTTTTCTTTGGAGTTAGCTACTTGTTTTAACCTTTCTGTGTAAAATTCTTTATCTGTTTTTAAGGCTAATGTTAAGTATTGCTTTTGCAATGGCAAATGGGAGAAATGCTTTTCACAAATCTCAAATCTTGGAGAGCCCAGTAATTGTCATTCTATACACCAGTGCATAATTACATTCCGTTGATACACATTAAATTTTTTGTTGCTGTTGCTGTGAGCCCCCGAATTATTCTGCATTGTTATTTTTAAATTAAGCAAGCATATCTATTAATCTTGAAGAAAAAATTGTTTGCTGAACATGTGACCCATGCTAGGCTTTTAGGGTTGTTTGGTTTGGTTTAGTTTCTTTTTGTTGTTGTTGTTTTTGTGCTGGCTTGTTTGGTTTGGGTTTTGGTTTTGTTTTTTTCTTCTCCTGGGTGAAATCCTTGCTTGTTTCAACCCTGCAGTTGCATTACCGCCTTAAGGGATGTAACTGTAGACTTCAGCTGGAAGAGGCAATCCTTCCCACCCCTTCCTCCACCCTGGCCTCATGTTCCCACCTGGACTCCTGTGTCAATTCCACTGCTTTGTAGCTGCAGGAGTTACAATACTTTGCTCTTTAAGCAGAAAACTAGTTATTTATTTTTCATGCTTGGGTTTCATTTGTATCACAAAACTCATAGGACTTTGGCTTTGCTGCGTGAAAAATTGAGCTAACTAGAGGAAAGCAGTAGAGGCGTGCAGCCTGAGGAAACGCGGAGTACACCATTCCATTTGGTATCAGCGCACTGGTGGAGTGTAATTTTTGAGGCACTGAGCCAAAATGAAATGGGAGGTCTTGTTCCCCAAACTTCTTGTTGCTCTCATTGATTTAACTTGGTAGCTAGGAGAAAAAGGGCAGAGCGAGACTTTGTACAACTGCATCTCACAGAGCTGCCACCTCAGTTGGCATGTGCTCGTCGTGACTGCACATTGTATCAGTGCCGGGCTTGGTCTGGCATTCATTTCCTCAGAAAGAGATGTTAAAGAGTCCAGTCCTGCAAGTAGTGGATGTGTCTATTTCTGTAACTTTTTAAAAAATGGAGTGAGTTTCCTGTTGGCAACATTTAATTTGTGACTGCCCTTCTGGTGTGTAACTAGCAGGTATAACTGAGCTGTCTGCTTTACTGGGTGCACGTTTTCCTTAATAGTACAGGAGGATCATGTTAAGTTCCCTGGAAGTGTCCCCATGATTTGAACTTTCTTTGTAGACTCAATGTAATGTTTATTAACTTACCTCAGTGGCTACTTCAACTAAGGTTCAGCCACGAACAGCTTCTCTCCTGATGTCCAAACTGCTTCAAAGCAAGATGTAGCAGTAATCTTCATTTTTCTTGTAAGGACATTTGAAAAATATTTTCACTGAAATAAACCCCTGAATTGTCCTGAATGAAGTTAAAAATGTTTTTAAAGAAGTACTTCTCACGTGCATGCACATGTATGTCATTCATGGTGTAAGTTCAGTGCTGCAAAGTACTGTGCCACACTTTCAAAGTCACTTGGATTTCACTGGATTTGGCTGCTGCTGAGTGAACTCTGGAACAGGCAGGACTCCCTTGCGTGACAAGTTGCAGGATGGGTCCTCAAGTTGTCTGAGAGCGAGTGATCTGTACAGGGACAATGAAATTATGCTGGGTGTTGCGTACACATAATGTGGGCAAATCTAGTAGATACATTAAAACATTGAGTTCTGCTTGCTGCTAATTTAACATGAAGTCAGAAGGATGTTGTATTTAACAAAAAGCAAGAATGGTTGTCCTGAGATTGTTTATTGACACAAGCTGTGCTGTGACTGGCTAAGGTGCACTGTACTACAGACAGAGTGTAGTTCTACTTACTGTATGTTAGTGTTTACCCTGTCCCCAAGGAGATTGGTGAAGAGGTAATACAGATGTAAATAAATTGAAGGAGCCTTTATTTATATACATATATTCTCTGTTGTATGTGTGTTTTTTATATATATATATATATACACACACATATATATATGTCATTTCTATCAAAGTGAGTGGCCTCAGGCAGCTGGGATGGGCAGCGTAGGAGCTGTTTTTAATTGAGCAAAATGTATGTCCTGACATTTTGGGAAATATTTGTCCTATACAGAGAGAGATTGCTGCTGATGAATGGATCCTGTCCAGTAGCAAATCTCAGTGTCATCACATTTGATCAGGATCCTCACAATGGGGTTGACTTTCATATATAAAATTTCAGATGGTTCGAATTTGGAGCTACTTTTCTTATAAATGCACCTTGGTATTTATTTTAGAAAGAAAAGCTGCTAAACTGAAAAAATTCTGTTGAAGTGCAACACGTAACTGAGAAGATCGTTAAACTTTTCAGTAACCTTCATTTAGTGTGTGTATTAATGGTTGATTAAAGTAATTTGGCACTTTCTCTTGCAGACAATAATCTGTGTGCCTTGTGCATTGATATTACGTGTGCAGTCTAAGGTGATCACAAGGTGCCTTAATACAAGGCCGACCAAAGTAGGTATGGATGTTTCTGGTACACAGATGAGAATCAGGAGACTATCAATACTGGGCATATTGTAACAAATTAAATTATTTGGCAAGTGATTCTAGCAAAGAGTGAGTTAAGTGAACAAAATACCACTTATCTTTATTTGTAGGTTGTTCTTCAAATCATTATTGATTTCCAAATTCCAGATAGTTAAAATAAGTTACAACACTGACATGAAAAGTAAGCAATTTTTTTTTCCCAGGGCTCGGGGGAGGGTATATTGAAAACAAATGGAAAATTTAATGTAAGAAAGAATAAGCTGTGTGTGAGAAAACATTTTTAAAAGGAGTATCAGTTGTGAAAGTAACATTTGAAAAACTACATTAAATGTAAATTTATTTTCCGTTTAAAGGTATTTGCATAGCACAGAGGTTTTTTTATTTAACAAGATGAGAAAATGTCTACCCTTTCAGAGCAAAAACATGCAAATCACTAATTTCAAGAGGAAACTGTGTAAACTTATTTTCTGTCCCATCAGCTTAGCATTTGTGAGTCAGCATTTTACAATAAAATCTAGGTGTCTTTACAAATAGTATATAACCCACAATAAATAAGTAATAAAAAATAAAAAATAAAAACTGTCACTGGAAATTTGTGGAGGTTGGCCAAGGAAGAGTTTTTCTTTAATATCTCTTTTTTGTTTTTTGGGGTTTTTTTTTAAGTTCTCAGGTAGTGATAAGGACATGCTATTTCACGAGGGCTGAGAAAAATGCAGTTGTACACTGTAGGCATTTCTGCTGCTTTCCTTCATCTCCTGCGGGTGCCCCTCCTCCATTTTGTTTTCCTTTTTCACAAGTTTTCTGGTTGTGCTCTCTCTTGACCTCGCTGTGTGAGCTTGTAGCCGCACAGGACACTGGCAAGATCAGAAAATACTACCGTCGGATTAAAACAAGAGCGCACAAGTCAGGAAAGAGTCTGCAAAGGCAGCGAAAGGAAAGTGGAGGTCTGCAGATTTTTTCCATGAAATAGTGCAGTAGTCTTAAAACAGGGCTTGAGTTTTGTACAGATTGTTTGACATTTAATTTTGAAAGATAGCATGGCTATTTGTGAAAAATCCCTAAATAGATTTCGTTGAGATTTGTTTTTTCTCTTGTGATTTGTTATTACAATTCAGAAAAAATAAGACTAGAGAAATAAGAATAAGCACTCTCAGTCTAAAAAGACAAGCAAGCACCAAATAGAAGGATTATTTTCTTTATGTTTTTTTTGCACTTCAAACAAGTTTCCCCAAGATAAACCTTTAAAAACCATGTGACACAATTTAAATATTAATTTGTCCTTGCAAAATAATGCCTTTTATTTATTCCTAAGATACGACATCTCTGATCTGTGTATAAATATACTTTTTTTTATTCAAAAGTTGGTCTTAACTTAGTGTTTTGTAATAATGATATTTTAGAACCTTACATTAATATATTTAACCTATTTCTTGGCATTAGTATTCTAGGTTCCATGTTTTGTAGAAGAGTGTGTCCAAATACAGAATGTAAGCAGAAAGTACTTGTACTTTTGTGATAAAGTGTGCTTATTCCTGCCTAGTGAGTGCGTGATGAAGCTCTTCAAAAGTGTTTTAGAAAGTGCTTCTTGAGACAAGCATAAGCAACTTTGTCCTTATGTCTCCAAAGTCATACCCATCTTTGTCTTCATCTTCCCTTTGATAGGATTTTAACACTGCCATTTGCTAACCTTGTCATACACCTGAACAGCAGGGAATGTGTTCTGCAGTTGGTATTTCATTTCTCTGTTTATCAGTCATGGTTCTCTGCGTACAGTGAGGAGAGGCATTCACAAGTTTTGTGAATTAGGTACAATATCTGATAACAGAATCTCCTTAATACAGTGTTCAGTGGCTTCGGGCAAGTCTTTTAAGAGAAAGGACATGTTGCATTACTTTATTTTGCTGTACCTGTGGGTCTGATTTTTATGTGTCTGGCTATGGATTCAGTTTCTTGGCAACTGATTGTTGGTTATATTAAAAAGTAGTGCAGAGTTTTTCCTCAGGATCCAGAGAGGAGCGAGGAGCCCTGCTGAGCTGTGCTCACAGATACCAGGGTACAGGCTCTTGCTTAAATTAAGGCATGGGCCTGCTATATGTAATTTCTGCAAGCACCTGCCTGACTAGTAACAGAAACTCTCCCACTTAACAAGCCAGTATTGCTCACTCTGTGGGCTTTAAGACTGCATCTAGTGATAAATAACCCCAGGTCAGGAGCAGGCTGAGGCAGTGGAGTGTGATCCTCCATCATGTGAGAGGCTGCATGTTGCTCCCTATGTTGGTTTTTTCCCCTCCCCACAGCAACTGCTGCTGCATTTGGCACACAGAGGAGGGCATTGCTGTGGTCAGCAGTCAGAGCCCAGCCACGCTGTCTTTTGGGAATGGGGCAGAAGTGGAGAAGGAAAGAATGTTGCCAGATGAATGTTAAATTACGCTGTGCCACCTTGCTTCAGAGCCAGGGAGTGGTGCCCGAGCTGTTAATTAGAGGCATGTATGTAGCCTGCGACCGCAGAGGCTTGAGATGGGTGCACATGTGTCTGCCAGCAGATGCTGGCAGGAGCCAGTGAATCACCAGGTTTGTGGTGATGGTAACATCTTTGTAACTCACACAGGTTTGTTGATTTGTTAAAATTTATTTATGGCTGTTAATGTTCTCCTCACCGTTAAGTTTAATAATAACAGATTGCGAAGATGGGTATTTTTGTTCCCTTTCCAAAAGGATTAGGACATAATAAATTTTAGAAGGTGAGAGGCACTACAGTGGGTAGGTAAACCCACACAGGGGTTGGTCTATACCTGGTTAAGGGCAGCTTTGCATTAGGTCTCCCCTGTGCAAGTGGGATAGAGGCATTTGACAGCAGTGTGGTGGCTTAAACTGCAGGTGAAAGTGTCCTGAGCTGTGTCCTGTTTAATGTGATTGAGCAAGGTACTTGTGCCATGTGGGAGGTAACAGCAATTCGCTCAGCACACGTGCAAATGCCATGTGTGGATGCACTGACTCATGTTAATGTAATTACCTCACTGTAATTGAGTTAAGTACAATTGATTTAACAGTAGTGAAGATGAGCCCACAGTTACAGTCTAAAATGTGAGTACATATTTGATTGTCAGGTTTACTGTTTCTTGCAGGAGGCTGAAATTTTTCTTCATAATGCAGTGAATGAAGAATGTGCTTAACTTTAGCCCCATCCACAGTCTGAGTGGAACTTAGAATGGTAGTTTTTGTTTTCTTGCATATATATTCCAAATACTGTGTGAGCTATCGGTAATACACCTTTTGCAGAGCAGGAGGAATCGGCACCATTTTATTTATCAGCTGCTCTGTAGGCTGTGTTCTGATACTGAAGTAGAAATGTCTTTTCTTGTCGCTTAATTGCTTTTTGAGGAGATCTCATGGCAATAATTTTTAAAGCCCAGTGGTTCACTGCTCCACAAACTTGATCTTTTCTCAGAAATGTTTTTCATTCCTGCTTTATATTAGTTCCTAGCTGCTAAGAAGCTCAACTATTTACTCAGACTTAATCCAACAGTACTTGCCATCTCTATTTCAGTATGCTAGCCCTTACTAATCCATGATTTTAGAGGCAATAGAAGTGTGAAGGTGACATAAGAAAGGGGTTGAAAAAAATTAGTGGCTTGATTGGCTCATCAGTTACTTAGCTTATCACATCTTAATTGTATAGATTCGGTATATTATGTTAACACAAACAAATTTACTTCTTGGTGAAGTGCAAAGTAAACTTTGAATTATTTTTTAGAGATCTGAACTGGTGTTTGTAATTTTTGATAGAAAGGCTTTGTGACAAATTCCATATTTTCCATGAAGAGTTCATCTGTGTCCCTCTGAGTTCTGATCACGGTGTGTGAATACCTGAATGAAACATCCCACAAAGAAAAATATTTTGAAATTGCTTTTAATTACTAAACTTTATTTATCTTTTAAAGCTAAATTTAACTGATACTCTTAGGGTCTGATCTGACATAGTTTAGCACATTTAGATTCGCTGCATCAGAAGGAGCAGTCTTACCTTCATTGCTCTTTCTGTGCTGGCCCAGGCTCCAGCATCAAGCAGTTCAGCAAGCTAAACTTGTTTTAAAAACAAGACACACACAACCCCACCTTTTTTTTTCCTTTTTTTCTTTTTTAATTAAATTTGTGTGGACATTGCTACCTAAATTAGTGATGACTCAGATGAATGCCAAACCTGGTGCACTGGGTTGAGGAAAGAATCTGCATCTCCAGCAGGGAAGAGCGGAAGGGAGCTTCTCCCTTTTCCTGACAAGGCCAGTGTTTAGATGAAAAATTATGTTAATGAGTTTATATCGGTTTAGTTGTGTTTTCATTTCAGAAATACTCAGTTTCTGAAAACAGGATATTCTGAAAATAGGATACTCTGTATGTATGTACACATAGGTATCCATATCCCTGTCTTTGTCTGCACATACTGATGGAATTTTGTAAGATGTTGTAGATTCAGACTGCTGTTCAAAGAGCCAGCTATTTTTATTTTATGATCAGCTCATTTGCAGTGAGTTGATTGGTTTGTTTTTAAGAACCGAAATGTCATATTTGGCCAAAAAACTTGCCTGGATAGCTTCTTGTATTAACTGTAATGGAGCAGAAAAAGATCAGGGGCAAATCCACAGTATTCCATACAGCTGTGATTACAGGTTGTTATAGCATAAAGTACAGTTAGTATATCTTGTAAATCTAAGCACATTATTAAGCATATTACCATTTCTTTATTAGATATTCCAGTTAAGCCCTGAAGTTGAAGCATGTTAAGGAAGCTAAAAATAGTCTTGGTGTTTAGATGATTGAGTCAGAAGATTTTCAAGACTTGGGAGTAGGCTGCATCAGAAATCATGCAGTGCTACTGTCTGATGTAGAAAAACACAAAACAGGTGCAGCAAGTGTTTTTATATATATCAGGTCATTAATAATGCATTCTGGTGGGTGAGAGTTCTTCAGATTTCAGAAAAACACCTTTGATGGCCATCTATCTAGCAGTGATAGTTTACACTCTGAGATTTGGTGGGTGAAGCTCCTGTTGGCTCCTCTGAGTTTTATCCTGGTTTGAAGCATGGAGCCATTTTGACCAGCCAAAAAAGATACCTTTTTCTATGAATTTAAGAGCTCAGATAGTTGTTCAAACGTCACTAACTGTAATTGAGACCAAGCTCTGTGTGAATCTTTGTATAAACAAAGCCAGTGTTTCTGCCTTTACGTCTTACTGGGGCAGCAAGGCAGAAAACCAAAGGCACCAGTGCAAGGAAAGGGACTCCGTGTGTTGAAATAATCTAGTGACATTTGAAGTGCAAGCAATCCAGACCTTCAGCAGGCAAGCTCTGGGCTCTGTATTTATGGAAACTTTTAACAATACTTAAAAGCCTGTCCCCTCAGTAAAATTTTTGCTCCCTAAACAGGGAAGCATTGTGTGTTAGCAGGCACTGAGGCAGGCTGCGTTGGTAACCTGGCCAGCCTCTCCCAGGCTGAATCCATGACCCAGCTGCTTCCTGGCCCTGAGTCATCCTGTCTCTTGTAAAAGGATCCTGTGATGTTCCTGCTCAGCAAGTGCAACTGGGCTCATAACTGCCATTTTTTTGCCTTAAGAGCAGTGACGTGTTAATCAGTGACTAGAAATGACCTTCAAACAGAAGTATAATTTTTATAGAACTAAAAGCAGCAGAGGGAAAAGCGTCTTAAAATCCGCAAGCCAGAGAGCATGCGACTGAAGGGCAGTGCCATGTAATTTGCTGGGCTAAGTGACACCCATTTTCTCTAGATGGCTGCAATGGAGTCTCTTTGGGCCTGTCCACCTTTCTAGTTTCTGAGCAGGGACCCTGCCCTTTCCTTTGAGAATGACCTTTCTCATTCTTCAGTCTTAATTTTTACTTTTTCCAGCTAGAACATCCATGTTACTTTATCCAGGATCCTGGGATTTATCCCAGTTGTTGCATGTTGCTTTGCTGGGCTCTTCTTGTGAAAGCACTGCTGGAGAGCCCTCTGTCACTGTCCTGGTCATGTGCTTGCTTGACTGATCATACGTAGCCAGTTCTGTGTCCTTTTCATCAGACAACAAATGGCTTTGCTACTGGTTTTGATTTTATATGTGATAAGCCTTCATTCTCTATCATATCAGGCAATGAAAAATGGATTGGATAAGAGTGTTATTTCCCAGGAGAGATACCTGTGACTTAATTATCTGTGAGTACATTCACAGTATGTTTTCTTTGACAAGAAAGAAAAGTTTTTAGATGCCCATTTTTCTTCTGCGCCCTTTGGAAGACAGGACAGCAGGATTTTTGGTTTTTGAAAGCTGCATCAATGGGAAAGCAGTCAATCCCCATTTTTACTCTCTAAGAAAGCTTCTCATTCACATTAGGTGCTGTCATTTGAGAAAAAATACCAGGTCTTAAAGCTGTGCTATGATATCACTTTGATGATTTTTACCTCTTTAACTCTCTTCTAAATTGACAGCTGAGTTGAAAATACGAACATTTTACATATATGGGACTAATTCTTGCATCTTCAGGTATTCCTAGTTTTAGTTGCTTACGGGAGGGAAACCTGAGGCCTTGTGTCTGTGGAAATCATGTATCTTCCAGCTCTGCATCTGTTTTTATGATGCCTCTTCTCCATGTATTTAAATGTCCTAACTGCCAGGACCTGTCCCCTCTCTCACTTCTAAGTTTCCCATCTTTGTTGTTAGCTTCAGAGACTTATTTCTCTGGAAACACTTGAGTGTGATAAATCAAGTTAATATGTGTTAACTACAAAAAAAAAAACAGCAATCAAGGCTTTAATTTTTTGTGGTCTTGACTTTTTATTTTCTTGTAAACATTTTTTTTTCAATTTCTTATCTCAAAAATATCTTGCCTGTCTATATAACAGATGTTTATGCACCTGGATACTCTGAAAAATATTCCCATGTTTACAGAACAAAGGCAGCCGTAAGAAATCCCACGTGCAATATGAATCGCAGAATTCAGGTGACTAATCATGAACATAATCTTATGATTTCCTTGCTTTCTTAAAATAACTATTTGCATGAAATAGCAGTCACACCTAAGTGGTCTGAGATGTGCGAAAATATCATGTAGCTATAAAGAAAAAAAGCTGGTTTGCTAATTTGTCCTTAAGATCTGTTGAATTGAATTGTTTAGGAAAGTGAGATAAATTATGTCAGGTTGGTCTCAAAATTAATCACTATCCTAAGTTCTTGTTGTGTTTGTTTGGTTCGGCTTTCTTCTCCCATGTCTCTGTCCATGAGCACATTTTGCTTGTGAGCAGAGTGTTTACCAAGCCTGCACAGTCCTGTAGCCCATGATACTTACTGTTCTTGGAGGAGGTGGTTGGTTGTCTGTGGTTACTTTTCTGTGCTAGTTTTTCCCCAGGGTGTGGAAGCATATTCCAAGTACACTTCATGCCCATGGTGTCCAGTCTCCTGAGCAGCTGTGCTGTGTCACAGTGCTGCGCAGCCTGGCAGCTTTTCATGCAGCACTTCATGCAGCCTCATATCCACTCTTGGATAATCATTGTCTTCTCTGACACTGAAGAGGTAGTACAAAGCTTTGTCGCCTGCCTCTGCCATGTAAGGTGGTTGTCAGCTTCTGGAATTAATGCACTACTTCTTTGTGGGTACAGACATTAGTAATGTACTTTCTAGCCTTTGAAACACCCCAAAAGCTGATTTATCAGGTTAAATTTATCGGCATAGTGAACAGAATTGCAAGAGCTCTACCATAGAATATCTTCTTAGACTGTGCCTGTCTAATTAGACATACTTATTGTGTTATCCAAAATTGCTGAAACATTTTTCCAGAGGAGGTCTTAGCATCACATTGATATCTTTGTTGTCTTTGGTCAGTGAAATTCTTATCTGCTCATCTATTTATGCCTTTTGTCCTTTATGTGTTCTGTAAGAGAAAATGAGACTCTCCTTTGTTCATGTTCCCATCTGGCCAAGGCAGGCAGCTCTGCTCACCAGCCTATCCCTGTGCATCCCCTGTACAGCCCCATGGCTCTCAGGCCTCCTCTTGCACTGCAGGAGGGGGACCTACAGTCAGAATCTGTATTTCCTCCCTCTTGTTGCATGGAGCCTGGATGAACCAACAGCTGTTAGATCCTGATCATCCCTGTTCTTATCTGTAGCAGCTTCGAGTCCCCACATGAAGGTGGAGATAGCTTTTCACCAAGTGTGCAAAATCTGACTCGGATTAAAAAGTGTGTTCTCCAGCTATCCACACCTGGTGGAAATGGAGCACAGCTATTTCACATAACAGTTTCACCTACCATCTTTTACCAAAGCCTGAGTCATTCCCACGCATAGGTGATTGTTCCTGATTTACTTCCCTGCATCTTCACAGCTATTTATAGCTATAACTGAGAGTCAAAGACTGCACAAATGGGTGTTGGCCCATGCTCAGGTGAATCTAGTGATAATCATTAGAGTTAATTTAACCAGGGCTTGAGCCCTTGCTCAGAAGTCTTCCTTCTCCTGTGGCCTTCTTCCTGATCCTACTCGCTTCCTCTCCCGGTGGATGCTTCTGTGGGAGCTGCTGCTGCTGCAAGAACTGCTGAGCACATGCATCTGGTGTAGGTACTGCCTGGATGGAAAAAAGCCTTTGTGGTTAAGTACTGCAACACACCTGTTCTGCCATAGCATGGTATGGACAAGAGACATTTGCAGAACTCAGGTTACTGACAAGTCACGGTTTCTGCCAGCAGGAGCTTTCTAGCTAACCTTTCATTTTACTTTGTAATGGACACTTTGTGTGGCCTAGTGTTTAATTTTGCTGCTGTTTGGTTGATCAATTTGATGGAGCTAGGTTATGGAGTTGGCTTTAATTATTGTGTGTTTAATTACATGTGTGTTTTCACCTGCTCATACACGTGCATATAAACTGCGATAAGGGAGTGCTGAGTTTGTACGGTCAAGGAGGAACGCATAGACGATACTGAAGCTGAAGTCACACACCTAACAAGTCTAACCCTTTCTTTATTTCTCTCACTTTAATTTGTACTCACTTGATTTTTATGATCACCTACTACCTGCCCCCTTCCACTCCATAATGTGTTGTGCTTTTAGCTACAAATGGCTGCATCTTACAGAGTAGCTATAAAATACATGTTGTGAGTATGGTCGTATGTCACCAAAAGGGGTCTAGAAAAAGAAATAATGCACAGAATTTATTGTTTCCCACAACTCAGCTGGGTTTCTTGCATTATAGTTACTATATGATGTAGCTCTGATTTTAGCCTTTGGAGCTTTTTCTTTCAAACAGTCCAATAAAAATGAAGCCTGGAATTTGTTTACTTCTGGTATTAAAAGCAAACAGCTCGGGGAGCAGGCCACTTTTATTGGACCTGTACAGGAGTAATATAGATGGTAGAGATTTCAGGCTGCATTTTGTTTATTATAGATTTCAGTTTTTTGGGGGTACTGAGCTGTTGGTGTGGGTAGGGAAGGGGAGGGCTAGAAGCTTTCACTGATGTTATGGCTGTCTGTGAGAACAGACCATTACACTAATGCAGCAAAAAGACTGGAAACATAAATGTGTTGTAGTGAAAAAAAATGCAATTTTATATAGTTCTGTTTTTACTCCCATATGAAGTGTAATGTTATGAGGAAGAAAAGTCTTCAGCCAGAACTAGGAGGAATAATATAATTGTGACTGATTTAATCTTATTACAGATGGGTACAATCAAAATAAATGTCTTGGAAATTAAGAAAAAGGTAAATACTGCAAAGTCTGGTCTTGTGATCCCTTGGCCTGGAAAGGGTATCTGGAAGAGAATATACTCAATCGTTGTTTGTGGTCCCTTTGTCAGCCAGGATCTGTGCCCCTGACAGGCAGGGGAAACCTGAGTGTGCCATACATGCCACCAGTGCCCTGTGAAACCACAGGCTTCTAGTATTGAAAGAAGGGCAGATATGGGAAGGATGTTACCAGGTGAGGCAAATAAACCATAAATGTATGTTTGGAAGGATTTCTCCTATGGATTGTTTGCCTTACAACTGCATCAGAGCTAGTCATCTGCCTGGGTTTCATAATGAGATGTGTCTGTCATGCCGGGGGTGTAATCAACCCACAAAGCAAACCCATTCAGAATTAGCAGGCTGTTTCTTCTGAGTCTGCTCTCCTCCATGAGTGTTGATGAGAGCTGTGTCAGCACATTGCAAGAGGAAGGACTTGTCCTTAAGGAACCCCTTTGTGTCATCCTGCTGCAGCTGGTCTGACCCTCTTTTAGGAGGCCCCAGAAAACATTTACATTCTTTGCCAGAGCATGCTAAAATTAGGACATAAAAATGACAGATTCAATAATGAAGTCTTAAATAATATTTAAGTAGTCTTGTGTTTTCTGCAATCTGAGCTGAAACCAACATTACTGTCATTTGATTGATGCAGTTGTATGCATGATGTTCCAATTTCACAATTACTTCCTACCTAAATAAACATAATCATAACCATAGTAATAAAACAGTATTTTGAAAGTAAAGTTTTTCAAGCATTTCTTAGTACCTCTCCAATACCTATGCTAACATTAAACAATTTATCTTTTATAATTAAAATCCTTAATTCTCTTCCATAAAAATCACTTTAATCTGCCTTCCATTTACTTGAGAAGGGTTTTGCCTTAAATGCTGCTTTCTCATTTTTATCACTGTGAATTCAGAGGTGTTTCATTGAAACACAGGTTGTGTCTTTTGTAACAGAATATAGGTTTGATAACAGAAGTGGCTCCAAACCAACAATTTCTGTCAGTTTTTAGAATCCAGCTGTTCAGGGAACTAGTTCACAGTAAAGTTAAAAATTAAATATTCTCCCAAATGCTAAGTTAAAGGTGCTGCCAAGTTCAAGTTACTTTTTGAATCCTCAATGCTATCTCCTCCCACTGCCGTGTATTTCTAAAAAATAGTTTAATTTGAAGTCACCCACTCATTTCCTGTTACATCCAGTTAGACATTTACTACTAATTTCACTGCTATCTAGTACCTTGACTGTCATGTATTTAGATCATCTGCCACTCCCTTCCCTCAAAAAAAAAAAAAAAGGCGATTAAGGTTTGAAGTATAAAATAACCTTGTGCTCGTTCTTCATCCGAACCAAATGTGTTCTTTTGTTCAGATATTTGAATACCTAATAGATATTTGTAATTCTGATAAAATTGTATCAAATGAAAATACAGCTGCCTGTAAGTTGGTAGAACTGATGCAATGCTAGATTATCTAGCTCTAAAAAAAGAAAAAATTAAAAATTGAGTAAATGTGTATAATCTGCTGTACAAGAATAGCTAAGGAAGCCATAATTAAGGCATCATAGAAGTACTAGAGACCTTGAATCATAAGTTAGGAATTGTTAATATAGTATGAATGTTGCTGTTAATTTTGCTTTTATTGTAAAGGGAAAAGGGTTTCCATTTTACGATACAGATAATGTTGTGAAAAGAACTAACCATCCCCAATAAAAATTTCAGCTTATTTATTGCTTGTTTTATAAGCAACAACATTTTAACCCCACCACTTTTGTCAGATATTCTTGTTTTACTTTTGTGTGCATGGTGACTTTGATTTTAGTAAACAAATATTCTAACCAGTATTTTATTTTTGTGTTTTGCTTGTATATCCGCATATTAAGTAAATGGAATTGAAAAATAGATGGTAAATATAGGTTCTGGCTCCAAATGGTTTAGCAGCATTGATGCATTGCCTGTGGATGGCTTCTTTTGTCATTTGTGTAGGACCTTGCCCAGTGCAGCCTGAGTCCTTGGTGGGAAGCAAGGACGCCTGTACCGTAAAAGTAAAAACTGTATTTGCCCAAAAGCTGGTGAATAGTTCAAGAGAGGTGTCTGTTTACAAGACAATGGATTTTTATCTTGGAATTGCTTAGGGCATGGTTACTCCCAGTTGGCTAAAATACCCTCCATGTTCACTTACTCCCTCACTCCCTGGCTCACAGGAGCTTTTAAGCAGACAGTGTTTTTCTCTGAAGAATTAGAAGAGATCATTGAAGCATGGAGGAGCTTTGCACTAAAGCAGCTGATGGTAGTTTTCAGAAAGCATTCTCTGCAGCATGATCTCGGGTTTCTGAGGTGAAGTTGCTGTCACTGTGCTGGGCTGGCAGGCTCCAGTTCTCAGCCCAGGGCCTGGAGAGGATGGAAGTGATATGAGGACAGTTTTTCAGCCTCCAGCCCATAAGTTGCTGGGGAGGAGGAGAGAAAAGGAGGTAGGGGCAGGAGTGGACTGCCATCATGGCCCAAGTCAGTATTGGCCCATAAGCCTTCATTCTGTTCCCAGTTCTTGACTCGTTAGAGGGGGGAGTTGGCTTGTCTGGAGCTTTGAGTATCAGCCACTGTAAGTATCAGCCACTTCTTAATCACAGCTTGGTTTTGGCTTCAATTCTCAGCCAGGCCGTTGCCCTAGCCCATTCCTTGTAAGGTACCAGCCCTGGTTTTTTGCCATTACCCAGCCCTTCCACCACCCTGTCCCTGGCCTGTTGAGAAACTCCAGTCGCTAAGTTCCATCAGGATCCAACAATCATCCACTCTCTTACCACCATCCTTCCCACCCCAGAGTCCTACTTCAATTAACTGCTCACAAGTAAAATTCTTTTTGTCCTGGTTATTAGACTCTATCTACCAACACAACCCTGCTACCCTCGCCCTAACCTTCTGTTCCCCTTTTGGACTGCAGAATTGTTGGTGGCTACCTGTTACACTATGCTTCAGGAAGAAAGAGGCAGGTCAGGATAACTGGGATGTGCTTTGCCATGAGAATAGAGTGAGATGAACATGTTCAGGACTCTGTATGCATGCTGATTTGCTGAATCGTTTGTTTAAAATGCAGGGGTTTTTTAGTGTCAGCGTGTGGCTCCTGTAGCTGCCCACAGTGTTAGCCACTCTTCTGTTTACCGGTGAAGTGTGAACCACTTAATTTTCTCATGTGAGGGGTTGCAAAGTGGTGGATTAACTGCTTTCTCAGTATTTTCCTGGTACTATTTTGCAGCCAGTATACCATTTAAAAGTTAAGACCAGCTTCCCCAGAGATGGATATTAAGGGTCTGTAGTAAGAAAAGATGACTCTCAGGCCACTTTAATGCAGAGGAGGGGAAAGGTGCATGTGCAGAGAGACATCCTGCTGCATCTGAATTAGCAGATCACAATCTGGGCCTAATTTATTTTTAATTATATGCAGTGTCTTGGGATGGTGGGAGGTGGTGAGGGAGGTGGATAAGAAGCCTTTATATAGCTTAAATATCTCTTGACACAGGGGGTTGTCATTCTCAGGCATGGGGGTGTATAGAGGAGCACAGAAGTGAAGCTCACAGACATCGTAGGGCAGGCATGGAAAATAGAGGTGCTGCAGTTGTTTCTGGAAACGTGGTTAACGACACCAGAAAGGTGTAGTATATCTGGAGGAAACTGTGGTTTAGGTGACATAACTCTGCCATTGACTCTGTGCTTTCTACCAGAGTACATTTTCAGTACTTGAAAAACGCAGCAGCCTGTGGGTTGTTCATTGCGCCTTCCTGTGCTTTTGATTTCTACCTCTGTGGAATGATGTACATTGAAGTTGGCTAATTTTTAGATCTACTGGAAGAGAACTCTGTTTCAGTATATTCAGCATGCTTTTTAAAATGAGTCAAGTATAGCCATGCTGTGTTCTGTCCTCACCATTAAACTTTTAGAAGAGGTGCCTGACAGGAGACAGCTTAGCCAAATCCATCCTGCAGATTTCGCTGTATTTGTATCCATTCTGGAAGAAATGAGAGGACTTGGTGGTATTAATGGATTTTCTGGTGGCCCACTCCATTTTTCTTCTTTCTTTTTTTTTTTTTTTTCCCAGAAGGGAAAAAGAAAAGGTGTAGGATTCTGTATGATACCTCCTTTCTTCATGTAATAGATGAGCTGCAGGAGTGGTTTGTTTTGACCTCTGCCTTGGAAGTTTGTGTTTTTAACAGAGAGGAGGTTTGAAAAATACTATGCCTAGGTGGACACTACAAAAGTATGCAGCTCATGAATTTTTCAGTTAATTGCACATTGTCAGGGGAAGAGGGAAGAGGTACACCAAACAGTCATGATGGTTTTCTTCCCTCTTGGAAAGTTCTCCACTTGGAAGCATCACTAAAATGGATTGAATGCCTCAGAGAGTCTGGTCAGCTGGACATCAGAGCCTCATATCCTGGAAGAATAAAAAATGGGGGGAGAAGAAAGAGCCTCATCCTAACGAAAATAGAAAGAGGATAATGTGCCCTGTTTATTGATTGCATAAAAGGTCATGTTTGTTTGTTCCTAATCTTTGTAGAAAGAGCCTTCGGGTTTCTGCAAAACTGCATTACGGCAGATGAGTATTTGGAACAGAGAATGAGGTGGTTTCAGTTGCATGAAGTGACTGCACTTGCCCGAGGGTGGCATAGCTCAGTGGTGAGTGAAGAAAGGAAAGGGCCCCTATGCTGGGGGATCTGTGCAGCTCCCAAAGGCAGTACAGTCAGCTGGTAGCAAGGGAGCACTTGTGGGGAGGGAGCTTGGAGGTATTTGACCATTGGGAGACCATCAAGAGAAGAAGATGCTTCTCAGTGGGGGAACTTCTGAGCGTCTGGGATTAATGGTGTAAGATTAAACTGTCTGGGATTAATAGTGTGGTTTCAGGAGATCACTGAGGCAATGTAAGTGTTGGCAAGGTGCTGCACAGGACAGCCTTACCCCTTCCGTGGCTGCACGTTCGCAGGGCTTCTTTTGAGGTGTGCTGGTGGGTTTTTTGACTGCAAAGAACTGATTCAGGGAGCAGAAACAAAGCAGAAATCTGGCATTGCCAAGAAGAGCTAAACGGTTTTCTTCCTGAGTCAATGTGAGACTTCGGTGGGAAAAGAGGAACTGCCCTTTTGAAACTGACTGAAGTGATTCAATTCTCTCTTGTGCCTAGTGTGACTGATGAGAAAAAACTTAAACTAAGAAATGAGAGAAGAAACTGGTTTGATTTTCATGCCTGGTATTAAAGCACAGAACAAGGAAAATTGGTGAATGAGAATTGCATAAGCAGTAACATAAATGGTCTATGCAAAGGAGAAAAAGGTGAAAACTACTCATAGTTGTGTAGATGCTACACTAACGAAAAATACGCTTACTCTAGCAAGAAAAGAGGGTTAGGTCGGGGAGGAAAAGCAAAAGGTGTGTTTATTATCCAGGCTCTTTTTATTAGTATACAAAATCAGAACAGCTGCTGCTGAATGTTTAACCAGATATAGAGACAGCAAAAACGTGATCAAATAGCATTCATGGCCTGAACACAAATACTTAAAATTATGCAGAAAACTGGTAAAGTTTCGTCAGTGAAGTTAGCACCTTGTAAAGAAACAAAGAGTAGCATGGACACAGTAGAATCTATTTGGCCAAAAATCACTTTGGGAAGGAATTATGAGAGACCTGTTGTACATCTCTAGCTTAGATTTATATATGGACAGCACGTCTAATACTATGATATAATGATGTGATTTTTCTGTACACAACCGCCAATAGTTTTCTTACCAAAAGAGTAATTCGGAATAGAAGTTGTGTTATTTTGGGCTTGAAAGAAATTGCTGACCCTACAGAAAACATGATTGTTTAAAAAATGAAGATAAAACATGGACTGTATTTATTTGGTTTAAGTTAAATGGGATGACAAAAAGTTGGTAACTTTTTTTTTTTAATATGAACATGTGTTAAATTAAGAGAACTGGTTAGTGAACATAGGTGAGCTGAAGTACTGGAGACTTAAATAGAGAAAAGGTTCGACTTGAATCCCAAGTAAAGGAAAAGGAGAATTGTGGCAAATTAGGTAATACTTGTAGCAGAGAATCTTTTCCTGGGAGGGATATTGGTTGAGAAAAGGTAATGCAAAAAAGGAGTAGATTTTCAAAGGAAGTCACTTCTTGGAAGTTGTGATGGAACAAGAACTGAAAGTATTAAGCTGAATTAGAATTCATTTAAACTTCTTTAAAGTTAAAGTTAGCAGAAGTTTCTTTAGATACATAAGTTGAGAAAGGAGAAATCCTTCTGTTGTATAGGGAGGGTGGTTTTGAATTAGAGAGAGCCTTTTGTTCAAAAGTTAAATAAATACCTTTGCACACTTCTCAGTAAGAAAAATAACAGTATGGGGACAGCGACAGGATGATGAATGGAAACAAGGTTATGAACATGGCTATGGTCATGGTGGAAATTCAAGACAGAAACAAATTCCAAGTAAATAAAGGTGTGAAATTGCAGTGTACCAGCTGCATGTGGTTACTGCCTACGTACCAGTTCTTTCCGTACTGTAAAGTTACTTGCAGTAGCTCACCCTTTCTTGTAGTGTACGTGGCTCTTCCTTGTCTAAGAGCTGAAGTGCAGATCTTTGAGAAGTAGTGTTTTGTAGCTTTAATTTTAAAGTTACTTTGTGTTATGTGGAGCTTTAAAAAAAAAACAAACCTGTAATGCTGTCGTTTTCTTTTTACATAAAATATTAAAGAGCACATTCTCATCTCAAAAGTTGCCACTTCCACTGTGTATGCCCTGGAGCTCGTTGAACTTTTCTGTGAATAGATTTAGCTCACTGGAAAAACAAAAATCTATCTCTGTTTCCTCTTCCTCTTATCCTCCCCCCTTCTTTTAAAACTGAGTTTGTTTCCTGTCAGATTAGCGAGTTAAATTGGCTTATGGGGAGGACCAAAAGAAGTGCCAGATTTGGTGCAAGATAAGCCTCTAGGAGCAGGAACAAGGCCTTGAGGGTCAGCGGGAGCAGTGTTGAGGTGTTTTGTGAGTGCCCAGTCTTCAAATCCTGTCTTAGTGCAGCAGAACTGCACGTTGCCCATGGAGGGGCTGTTGTTCAGGGTAGTGAATTTTTTGTTTGTCTTAGCATTCTGCTTGCTAAAATACACGGTCTTCACAAACCTCCTATAATGAACTTCTGGTCAACAGCAGAAGTCCTTGTAGCAGGACTTGTATCATGCAACTGGTATTATTCTGTATAGGTTTTGACCTAATGCAGGGAAGAGCACTAGTATGCATTCCAGTGTAAATTATTTTACTTCTGGGTCCTCTCACTGTGTACTCTTGCTTTACTCAAAGGTTGCTGGCTCTTGATGGAACTGTACAAGGTTGTTTTGGAGAGATTTTCTTACAATCTTTATTGTGGTTTGGCTTTAGGATACGCTTTCCTTCATGTCTGGATTTAATTGTAGATAATTTTGGAGGGAAAAACCAGTTTTCTTACTTTGGGAAACTCAGCATACTGGTGGCATCTGGTCATTGTACTAAACAATCAATCAATCACTAGATAAAAAGGGGCAGAAATGAGAGATACAGAAAATAAACAATGTAAGCAGAATGCCACCAAATAACTTTTCCTGCTCATCGCTCTAAAGGATTTAATGTCTGCAACAGTGGTTGTTCACAGTCCTGACTAGAAATGGCAAAGTTGTGATGAGGCACTTACCTCCCCACTTATTAAAAGTAATGCACACGTATCTGAGGCAATCGGGCCCCTGTAATGATCCTTAATTCCTAACTTCCTTTCTTTTGTAGAGCCTGGTGAGAGCTGTAAGCACTCCCTGACACTGCCCAGGAATTGGTGCGTTTCTTTGGGGACCGTTTTGCTAATACACTTTATATTTGTTAAGTTTTGATTTTTGTTTTGTAGTAGGAAATTCTTTCCACGAACTTGTGATTGTGGAGTTTTCTATTCATATTTGTTTTTGCCAATACTACTACAAGATGCCAGCATTTTGGACCAAGCCGTTGCTTGTAACAGAGATGTGTGACATTTTTCATTAGGATATCTATTAAAAAAAAAAAAAACAACACAAAAAACCCACCATAAATGGTCCTGTCAAATTAAAAAAAGAGGAGAAAAAAATAAAAAAGCTCTAGTCTGAAACCACTGTATTGACTGCTGGTAAAAATAACAGTAAAGTCTCTGACAGCCGAAAGAGAGAAACGAGGAAAAGCATGTTGCTTTTAAGTTTTTTCTCTTTGTTTGTTGGCGGTGTGCCCATACATCCCATTCAGGGCTCTAGAAATGGTTCACTGACTTGAAACTCTGGCTGCTTTTAATTGTGTCAGTTTTATTTGTTTAAGTAATGTGAGGAAAATACTGAGCTAGGTCTCTCAACATTAAATTATCAACTTTACAGACATTTTTTGTCCAACTCTTTAGACAAGTTAAGAGGGATTCAGGTTTTAGATTTGTTTTGCTAGTTTCCAAATGCCATTTTTTCGCAATAGCTTTGAATTGTTGCTGCACCTTCAGAGAATCTCACCATGAGCTATATATTTGCACAGTAAGTCAGCACCAAATCCATCTCTAACACTGAAAAGCTGTTGAGATCTATTCAAGGAGAGAACTGTGCAAGTTGTTTGAAGTGGGGTTTTTTCAACATTTTTTGTTGTTAAAAGTGCTCGAAAAAAAACACACATGCAAAAAATGTACACCTGCATAACTTGTGATTCATGAAAGCATGATTGTTGCTTTCCCTAGGCTTTTAAATAAGTTTAAAAATCTCTTGTAAATAGAGTGCTTTGTTTAGAAATCAAGTTCTGTTGCTAACAGTGAAATGAGAAAAATAAAAACATTCTAGAATAGTAATAATGCCCTGCTTTAAGTTATGTTTTAAGCAAGTATTTATTTTGAGGTAAAGTAGAAGACAATGTTATGTCTATCGGATGTTAACCTTTTGGCATTTTTTAATAATGGTGAAACTCAGGAAAAAGTGTGAATAACCCTTACTGAGACTTAATTGTATCTTCATTAAGTTGTAATTAAACAAGTAGACAAGCATCCATGCTGTGTTCAGTATTGCAGGAAAATAAGGGCTTATGCCTTTGAGGTTCCCTTGTGATTAGCACCCATCTGTGTTGTACTGATTGTCTCGTTTTGGAACATTCAACTGTGTGCTTATTTTGGGACAGAATACACATTGTTCAGTTCTTGCCTTTCTACAAGATTTCCCTGGTGGCCACTAAAGACAGAAAAGGTGTGGATGGACCTACAGATGGACTCACGCCACAGACAGTATCTGTTGTTTCAGTTGATGAGTGGTGGTGTCTCCTTTGGGCATATTCTGAACTTGGATGTTTCTTCATTGGGACAAAGGTCCCCTTATTGCTATACAGACATTTCAAAGTGGAGGGCTTGCTTGAAATAATACTGCCTTCCTGGGTGGTTTGTTTCATTGGTTTGTGTACAATTACTGTCCTCCAGTTGCATTAGTAAGAACATTTGAATATTTATTTTTTCATGTCTTAAATTTTCACTTTTTAAAAAAGCCAAGCTATTGATTCAGGGAACAGATATTATATATTTTTTTTCTTTCATGTGTCCCACAGCCCTCCCATGCTATTCCCCCCCACCTTTTAAATAGTGCTCAACCTCTAGCCTATAAAATCAGCGATTTGTCTCATGTTTCACACTGTTACAACATTTGATGGGAGTGCCAACTCTACTAGAACTGCACAACTGGATAAGCAAAACCAGCTTTTGTCCTAACAAGTGAAGCTGTGTTCTTGGTTACTTTTTGCTGCTGGAAAAATTATAAGCACCTGAGCCACTCAGTCAGACCAGCATTGGTAGTGTCTTGTGCTGGGTACATTGAGAGCTTGGGCTTTCAGGAAGCTGAGGCATGTGTGCTTTCATATGGTTTCATTAAAATAAATATTCCAAATTATTTTATAATTCATAATTTAGTCTATTAGTGCCGTGAAAAATAGACTTTGCATGTACACCCCTCTTCAGAAAAACAGGGAGAAGTTAGGTGACACAGGTCCCCTAAGGTAGCTCTGCTGCAGAACCAGGAACTGGAATCCTGTTCTCCAGTCTCACCAGGTGTGATTGAGCACTGGGTTAGGATATCAGAATCACAGAAAAGCCTAGGTTGGAAGGCTCCTCTTGGTTTCATCTGGTTCAACGTCTCTCTGAAAGCAGGGCCTTGGATTAGGTTATTCAGTGCCCTGGTAAGATGAGTCCTAACTATTTCTAGCAAAGGGAACTGTTATTTTGGGCTTCTCTGTTTAATTCTTTTTATAGTAAGCAATTTCTCTTTGTGTCTGAAACGAGTTTGCTCTGTAGCAGCCTGGGGGAACTGCTCTTGGTTTTGGTCCTGTTCTCTGTGCATCCTTGTGAGGAGACCAGCACCCCCTTTGTGTGCTAACTATGAACTGTGTAGGTGTCAGTTCTTGTGCTCTGCCAAATCAGTGTCTTAGTGCTGCAGACCTCCCATGAACGGTCACAGGGAGCCCTGTCAGGGATTGCCGTCTGATTTGTACGTGTTCCTGGTTTCACTTGTTGGGTAAGGTGCAATATAGAGTCCTGTGTCACTCGACTTTTTTTGACATGTGACTGAGTTGGGATGGCACCTGCAGTGACGATTTCCTTCTTGACTCCATGGTTCAGCCAAGTGAATGCTAGAGAATAGATTAAGAATCAGTCAGGATACATTTTTTCTCTTTCCTCTGAGGAATTCATGAGCAAAGAAAGAAAATATGTGTTACAACTCTCCTGAAAAAACTCAAAATGTGTGTAAATTGAGGTGTTTTGTAATATTCTCTGTGAGTCAAACTGATCTCATTTATGTACTGTGTAACTTTTAAAATAAAAGTGTACTGCAACCACTTTATCTCCACTGCCCCCAAAAGCCTCCCTGTCATTTAACTCGATGATCATATAAGAGTTTGATTAATCAGATTTGTCCATGAATGCTTACTTATTATTGTACATCATTTGTTTGGAATCGTGATGAAAATTTTCATTGTATCAGAATCAGTGGTAAGCTCCTGTTGACTTCAGCTTGTCCAAGATTTTGCTGTTGCAGTGTAATGTTAAAATATTTATCAGTATTTATTTCACTTGCCCGGATGATGAAAATTTCCTTTTCTGTGAATGAAAATACAAACCCACACATAAATCATGCTAAGTAGATAAGATTTTTGGTGTAGTGAACAGAAATTCAGCAGTTCACTAAGGATATTTGAATTGCCCGTGTCAGTGGACTTTGTTCAGAGTGCCTTCCTTGTGCCTCTCATGCTTGCTGCACCTTTGATTCATTTTCAGAGCAGCAGAGCCATGCCTCAGATATAAAGAATGCAAATTATTAAAACTTTGATCATAAATGAATTTGCTCTGAAGTCAACATTTGCTCTCTTTCGAGACCTTTTCACTTCCTGAGACCTGTTAAGAACTTTTAAGTGTTTTAAGAATACAGCATTTCTTCTGCTTCATCTATAGCATTCATCACGGAAAAGGAAAATGTTATTTCAGTTTTGCTGATACTGAAAATAGGTTCTTGTTACTTGTTTAATGTTGAATAGGGTTTTCAGTGTATCCAGGACTATAATTTGTAGTATCGTCTGCTACAGCTCACGCAGAGGAAACTGTTACTCAACTTGTATGTGTCGTAGGGTGGTAGATGGGGTAATTTGTCCTGTGGATTATAAATGTAAATACTGTTTTTAAGGCAACAGTAACCAAGAGTATTTTTCCTATTTACAGAGCAAGCTTTACATGGAAGGATTTAGAAGCCTAAAAGAAGGAGAACCTGTGGAATTTACTTTTAAGAAATCTTCCAAAGGCCTTGAATCAATACGGGTAACAGGCCCTGGTGGGAGCCCCTGTTTAGGAAGTGAAAGACGACCCAAAGGGAAGACAGTACAAAAAAGAAAACCAAAGGGAGATAGGTAATTACCTTACTTTGCTATTCCCCCTTTTTTTCTTTGCAAGTTTTTCTTGAAATTATGTTTTCAGCATTTATTTGTTTGTGAAAGGAAACCCTTCTATGCAAATTTGGCTTTTACATGTAGCTTAGTAGTTTAATTAGAGCTGTATCTATACAACTACATCAATCACCCACTGATTAGTTTTACTTGAGAAGATTTTATTAAATTAGAGGGAGCCTGCAGAGGAATATAATATCATTTTGAAGATATTGCTATTAGACTGGAAAGAGAGGTCAGTCTGAATACAGGTGAAATAATGTTGTGTTTAGGTGAGAATTGTGCATGCTAAAGAGACTGTCATGTGCAGGGGGGTTTTAAACTGTGTATCAGTAGTTTTATATGGAAAAAAATGTAGGTGCTGCAGTAAGGGTTGAGATGTATATAATTTGGTTAATTATATTTTCACTTAGTGAGCAGAGTATAAGGTGTTTCCAAAGGTTTTAATTCCTGGTGGTCTGAGGGACTGTTGTAATAATACTTTACAAATTTCAGGTTAATTTTGATTGCCCCACTTCTCTCTACACACGTGCAGCAGTCTGGCTTGCACTGTGCTGTTACACTTTACTTTCTACTTCTGGTGGCTTGAAGAAATTCTGAATCCTCTTCACTACAAAGCCACCTGCACCTAGTTCACTAAGGACAGACTTCCTGCCCAAATGCTTATTCATTTATTTATTATGTGAATTCTCCCTTTTTTCCTCATGTTATTGCCCAGCCCAGTAGCTATAATGACTGAGGCCAAGTGGAATACGTACTCTGCGAGAATCCTAGTAAGAACATCCAAACAGGCAGGTTTTGCCTGCAGTATTTCATGTATGGCATGACTGGGAGGTGATGGCTCTCTTCCATTGCCCATTCTGAAGTGAAGAGTAGCTTAGGAAAGACGAGGTCACCTGGAAAGGCGATGTAGCCCAGGTTTGAGAAATTTGGAATTGGAAACCTTTACTAGTTACAGATGAACTCCACTTGTCCTCACCTCTGTTAAAAGGCCCCTTTTTTGTCCCCCTTTTTTTAAAATTTTTTTTTAGTTAAGGACTGCAGACAACGTGATATTTGTCCTTCTTTCACCTTCTTTGTAAAAGCTAAAGGCCGTAAACAAAATTTATTGCTGCTGTAACAGATCAGAGTCCATAACCACAACAAGGAGAGACTTTGTAAGCTGGACAAAGCTTTCTTTTTGATTGGTCTCCATATCTGGCCTTTTAGAGTCATGTTGCATGCAATGGCTGGATTTTTGTTGGTTTTTGTTGGTTGGTTGGTTGGGTTTTTTTTATTTCACAACAGGCTTTTAGTATTATTCTTATTTAAATCACTTTTTTCCATGAATTGTAATTGCTAATCTGTTTAGGGTATTAGCATTACCACTGTTCTTGATGTTTCATACTTTGGCAGCAAATAAAGGCCACAGTCATGCTGGCATGATCCTGTTGACCTATTTGTTGCAGATGTATGTGGAGGAAGACAGTCCTTGCTTCAAAAACCTTGAAATTTAAATGGGCAGGCTGTAAGTAGTCGGGGAAGACTACATATTGAAAGAGGCAGGGATTTGAACAATCTATAGTGCACAGTGTAGTTGATGCAGGGGGAAGCAGTACTTTCCAGGTGCAATTCGTCTCATCCTAGGGAAGCATCTAAAATGTTGGGGTTGAATCTTGCCTTACTGCTGTTCCTCTTCAGGGACTACAGAGGGATCTTAGCTCCAATCCTGTAGATGCTTCCCTTACAAGTCTCTAAAGTGAAGTGAGATTAATTCTGCTTTCAATCATGTTTTTTCATAGCTGAAACATGGAAAAAATTGAACAGCTCTACCCTGAAAAACAGTGTGGGGGGTGATCATTGAGACAGTGTACTCTCTAATGTTCACTTGCCTTTAAAAAAAGGGAAAATTCAAAATTAATTTGAATTAATTTGAATGTGAAAATGTGGGCAAAAACATCTACCCACTTCTGTCTCAGAATTCTTACACTTAAGTCATAAGACACCAAAAAAGGCTGAAATTTGAAATGTTTGAAGTAGCGTTGACATTATCACTCAGTGAAAAGCAGTGTCTTTGCTTGAAGGAAAATTAATTTTGAATGCCTAGACAATAAAAAAGGTGCACCTCCAACATATGTAGTGAAAAGTTTCTTGAAGATTGCTGTTGTACTCTGAGAACTGCCTCCATTTATGAAAGCTAATTCCAACTTCTTGTGTTCATCTCTTTTTATGTTACCAATGTAAGAGTGTGAGAGCCCAGCCTCAGTGTCTCTTTTTGTCTGGATCCCGTTAGAATGTATTCTGTTACTCTAATTACTGAGAAGAGTTAGAGATAGCAAAGGTGGAGGGGAAAAAAGAGAAAAGCAGCAATATGTGCAGACAGGGAGGAAAAAAAAGTCGTGACACTGAAGCTACCAATGTTGGTGGATTTTGTGAGGCTTCCATGATAGATTCATGGTCTCTGTAATTTGCAGTATTCTTGCTGTGGGGACCTTGCTGTGATATTTCCCCTTTGGCATTAATATGGGCCACATGAGTTTTATAAAAATAAAATTATTACAATTCTTTGTAATTGTCACCAGTGGTATTGGCCACTTGGTCATTCTTTCTCAGCGTGTTGGCGCATGCGTGTATGAGGAAGGGAAAATTTGTGGTCCATGTGGAATGAAGCTGTGGCTGTGAGCAACCTGCAGACTTCAGGTTCTCAGACCTTACTTCAATCTCTTATAATATCTCTGTGTACTTTTTCACAGTATTTAGAGAAGTCTGGGCTAGAGGGGAAGCTTCTAAATGAAGCTCAGCTGGGATTTTTGTCTGACAAGTTCTGGATTCAGAAGTGTTTCATGGCAGAGATGCACAGTGGAGGGGCTGGTCTCTTCCTACCTGGGTGAAGCAGGGGGTGAATTTGTGAGGAGTTGCATTGTGACCAGCTGCAGCTCGCTTTGGCACATGCCAAACACTATGTTTTGCTCAATTTTGGCAGTGAGCTGACAGAAAAGCATGCTATGCTGCTCTCTAGGAATGGCCATGGGGATCTGATGATAAGACAGTATCAAGTACTCTGAAATCACACTTAATCAAGTATTCAGTAACTTGTAGACAAGTCTGTGATTTAGAGTAGAATAAATGAAATCAGAACCTAACCCACCGTCTCAGACTAAAGTTGAGAGGAAAAAGGGAAGAAGGAAAAAAAATTACACTGCTTTCTTTTTATTTTTTTTGAACAGGCACTCCCAGTGTTTCTATGTCACCTAAAATGAAACCGGGTAAAGGCCTATTTTATGAGTTGTAATTATTTGCATAGATGGGAGAATATTCTTTAGTGCAGTGTACATTTAAATAATTTGACCCGCAGACCTTTGGCACAGTGTTAATAAAGGTGCATGATGCTCACAATCCTAGGAGCTAGGGTTATCTTTGGGACCTAGAGGTATTCCCCAGTGTCTGTAAACATTCCTAGGAGGAGCTTAAAGTTGGATACTTTTTCAGTAGGGTGTCTGTTATGCTGTGTCTGCTTAGCTTGGTACTTGCTTCATGTGGAATGTTTTGGGGGAGATGGGGAGGTTGAAGGTTGACAGCTTTTTTTTTTTTTTTCCCTTTTTTTGGTTTTGAAATCTTTACATCACAAAATGGAAGCAATAAAATAAAGCAAGAAGAAAGGAACAAGGAACAAATAATTAAGAGTACAACTCCATCTCCCAGTTCTAATTTATGTCATTTCAGTCCTCTGATACCCTCTGCTAACATCACACTTGTGGCAGGGAAATTTTCTAGCACGGGTGACCTGTGTCAGTAAGTGGTTTAGATTTAAACATGTAATAAATAAGCACTACGTTGTGAGATTGGGGGTTGACATGAAACATTTCACTGACATGGTTTATAGTGCAGCCCTGCAAGTAAACAGTGAGGGAGGGATTTGGGAGCTGCTTCAAATGATGGAGCTCAATGAACCATTGCCACTGGATAAATGGTGATGCTGAATTACACCCTGGGATATGGCTGGTGAAACAGCTGTGTATTTCTAGCTCAGCTGGCTAAACAGTAATGAGTACCACAGCATGGATATAACACTTTGAAAACTTTTTTCCAATAAAGTTTTCTATGAAGGAGGAACAGTTAGAAAAGAAGTGTTTTTGTGTTAAGGTGTTATAAATGGTGTTCACCAGTAACTCTTGAATGTGACAAAACCCATAGTTTTCAAATGAAGAAAAACATAGTTCTAAACCACTGACAGGGTGGAAATACAGCCACTTAGTGAAGGGGGGTTGTAATTAAATAGTATAATTCTCCCCTGATGAACTGTCACTTAAAACTAGTTTGTGTCTGAGTCAGACAGAAAATGGTTTTAATATCTGAAGATATTCTGTGGATGATCTGAAGTCAGACTATATTAAGAAAACGTTAAAGGTCTTTAAAAGCTCGTGGTCTGCACAAACAGCCAGTAAGCCGGTATGATGCAGGAAGGGATGACTATGTGGTGGTATGCCATGGAGGACATTTGCATTAAAGTTAACAGGGCTAGGAGAGCTGGTTTAGGGCAGCAAAGTTACGTGATACTAAGTTACTTCAGACTTGCTATTATATCAATTCCATCTCTACTGATTGAATCACACTCAAGTGCATAATTTAACCTCCATAGAAAAGCCTCCTACGGCTTGAACCGAGCAGCTTTTTGTGAAGGAGATGTGAATAATGGGAGTGGTATGGGCTGGGGAGGAGAGCCCTGAGCTAGTACCAACATGGGAGAAGCACATAAAAACCCATGCTTAGCAGATGGGTGGGGAAAGCCCGTCAGTCCCTTCTCCTGAGAGGAAGCAAGGCCAGGCTGGTGGTCACGGCGCACAGCTGCGACAGAGGGGATATGTGCGCTTGGCCAGCCCCAGGGACCCGCTGTGGGCAGGTCCTGAGCAGCACCCGGGTGTAATGGGGAGCGCACAAACCGAGTCACGCAACCGGGGAAATGGATCACGAGTTCAGGGAGTTGTAGCCTTTGGCACAAAATGCTGTCAGCATGTTGCTGTCGAAGGGTGAAATTTTCCTGCTCCTCTTCAATGTAGATCGTATTCACAGTTCTGCCATTTTCTAAAGAGGAAGCTGACACACAAGTAATGCAAAAATTGCATGGCTTTTACACCAGTTTCTTAGAAATACAGCCATGCAAGAGGACCTTACTCGAGGAGGGTGTTTCAGCAATTAGAACATGAACACCTCCTCCCAGACTGCCTTTCACCTGGTATTAGATGGCAGGAATTTCTTCATTCCAGTTTTCATTCTTGCTTTCATTTTTCAAGCATAAGGCATTTTCTTGACTGTTTGCTCTTTCCCTGCATCATAAGGGTTTTGTTGGGTGTTTAGTTGTTCTTTCCAGTGATGTCTGAGACAACCTTTTAAACTTAGAGTGGAAAGGCTGCCATCATTTTGTTCTGTTATGTGAAAATTGTCATGTGAAATGAGGTCCCTCTGGCCTACTATCATCTTTTCAACAAGGGCATATATTTAAGGAGAGACTGTAAAAAATAGGGAGGTATAGCTTTCCATCTCTGGCAGTAGTGGTTTAAGCATTCCTTCAGTATAGATAACTAGTCTGCAAAAAACAATTAGATGAAGAGTTTAGTACCTGAATTTGCTGCATGCAACTTCCTTTTGGATCCTCAAGCAAAGTTTGATATTATTTGTGCAGAGTTTTATAGAGTTTGCATGTTTAGACAATAGGCTAGAATGGGGATAAACCCCACGCTGAGATATGCTTCCTTACATAATTTTAGGATTGATACTTGCTGACTGTGCCATAATAAGCCACTAAACTGGTATGAAGTGCTTGTAATAGGAGCAGCAGAACACTGGATTAAAAAAAAAAAGAAAATAAAAAGCCCCACAAACCTTGAGAGCTTTGTAATACTTCAATACTTTAAGAAGGTTATATCTTCGCAGGGCTACAAACATTAGGCACAAAGTTTTTCATCCTTGCTCTTTTTCTCAGGCTGTCAACTGTTTGGAAGTTTTAGCAATATTTTGGGTTTTTCCAGGAGTGAGATAAAACCAGAAAACTAGAGGGCTTTGTTGCTAGGGTTAAAAAGCAGGTAACTTTTAAAAATAGCTGCCACTCGGTGCTGTGGATTGGAGGCTTGAAAGCTGGCTTGGAGATGGATCTCTAGGGCAGGAGGTTAATCTTTGCTTGTCTTTGTGCAGACCCATCCAAGTCTTAAGTCAGGAGCCTCTGAAAAGTGTTACTGCATATATTCATTAGACAGCCCTTGTTAAAATCTACATCATCCATCTGTGTTTAAAGGGAGCTCAGCAGTCACAGCCCTCCTGCATAACAAACACACAGTGGGCTTCCAGCTTTTGGTCTGTCCAGTCTGATAAGAACAGAATCAGATCTCCAAGAACAGGTATTTTTGGCATGAAAAAATGAAAAGAAAGTGGCTTAAGGGAGAAAAGAGCAAACAACTGCCACTGCCTGGTGTGTATAGCTCCCAGTATCTATGGGCCACACACTATGTGTCTTGATTTCTTCTCTGGCACAGGGTGTAGCTAAACCAGTCTTCCTGAAAAGCCTGGTGTAGAACTATGGGAAAGTGTTCCAGAATGAGAGTAGAAGCAGGAAAACCTCACCTCTTGGAAGACAGCAAGCCACGGCTAGGCCAGCTTCTACCCCCAAATCCAGCCTACAGCATTGGGAGCTGCCTTTCTCAAAAGATGCTGGATTTCTCTTCCATAATTCTGTAGCTCAAACAGTCAGGAGCCAGGATGCAGAGCTGAAATATCAGTGCTCGAGTGTTGGAGCAAAGTGTAGAAATGGTTACAGCTGTGCATAACAGCATGTATAATATTTGAATAAAAGGTTTTGTCTTTCAGAAGACATGGAAGAAATCCCATTCAAAATTTTAAATGGAGAGAACATGGTTAGACTTGGAAAGCCCAGTGTCCATAGTTAGATGCAGCCTACAAAGCTTAATTTGATCCAAGGTCAGTTAGGTGTTTTGGGGTACCCCGGCACACTGTGATGTGGTGGGTGGCTGTACAAGCAATTCCTCATTCATTTGAAAGGCCATTTTCTGGTTTCAGACAATTTAACTACCAAATTCATCACAAGGCCACTTAAAGTAAGGTCTCTTTTCAGATCTTCCATTGTTGCTGAACTTGCATGACCATGCAGTGTTTCAGCTGGCTCACTGGGGTGCAGGCAGGAATTGGGCTTTGCACTTAGGCCTACAAATCATCAAAACATGCAAAAATATGTGCTGCTTTTCCATCATGTGTCTTCTGGTGGGGCTTTTCATGTGCTTCAAGCAAATGCAAATATCTGTGGCAAGGGAAGAGCTTGGAACCTGGTAGCCATGATACCACCAAGTAATATCCAGGCGTGATTTTCATCATTGCAAACTTGTATTAAAAACAAAGTAGAGCCTGGAAAAAGTTTTTTGGTATCTGTTTGTATGCATGTACCGTTAAGAAGAAAGAGGCCCCAAATTTTTCATAGTGTTTATAATAAGAAATCCAAATTTGATGCTAAACTAAGTAGATTCAATTCTGAAAACGTACCAGGAACAGATGAAGTGAGTAGGAAGGTGTCGTTTTTATGCAGCCTCATGTAGAGTAAAGCTGTCCCTGCACAGCAGATGGGTTTCTTAAGTACATACACTGTTTTTGGAATGCAGAATATTTCTCTTTAATCGGATGTCTTCTCTAGGCCTCATGTTTTCTGACTATTCCACTCTCTTTCATCAAGGGGTGAGCTCCAATAGAGTACATGTGAAAAGTATTTCAGTAAATAATTTTAAAAAAATCATTGTTTCTAAAAAATCTTCCTGATATAACTTGGCATCTTCTTTAATTCAAATTTGTTTCTCAGTGTTTAATTTCTTACTATTATACTATTTTCAAGTAGACAAAAATAAAAAAGTGCACACATTTTCAGGGGCCAACTCAGTAAATACTTAATCCTGTGCTTTGAAAATAGGAGGGAACAGAGTATTATTTGAAAATATTTTCCCAATTGTGAAAATTTCTGTTTTAAGTTGATACTGATCCTGTCTACGGACTGTGCTGCTTTCTGCTCATGTGACATACTGTAGCTATCAATGAACTAGGAACAGGCCTGCTCACAGGATGAGCTACCTTTTAAAAAGGTGCATACTGCCTGTGCTGTATTTTATGACAAAAATATGTGTAATTAAATAATTAAACCTAAAATATTTTATTTTAGGAAAACAATTGTGTTTCCTTGCTTTTTTTTTAATATGTTGCACTCCAGCATCACCTTGCAAGCATACTCAAAACATGTAATAAATATACAACACTGAGGACAGATTATAATGGTGATTCCAGATGATGGAAAAAATGGTCATATAGTTTGGCCTGTTGAAAAAGATATCAAAAATTTGAAAGCTGGAGAAAAATTAATTATAGCGTATCTGCTAAATCAGATATCCCCAAAACATTGCCTTTGATTTACCACTGTGGATGAATCTGAAGCTCTTTAGAAGGAATAAAAGTTCTGGAGCCCTTTCACTTCAAATTAATAAAATCTGTGCAGTAATGTAATTCCAAATCACTACAGCTGTTTCTTTTATTAGCTGTGGCTTCATGTTTCTGTCCTTGACACTTAAAGATCAAACCTACTTAAATATGAATAATTTAAAATGCGAATTTACTTCAATATCTTATTTTGCCAAGAAGCTCAGCAGCTCATTATATAAGAGGAATGTGTCATGGAGGTAGTCATCTCCGTAGTGGTGGTGCAGGCATGATGCTGCTCGTCCCACTGTGCATCCCCCACCCCCAAAAGTGCACCTGCAGTGTGCTAGAGCATTTATCGAGCAGGTGATGAGACAAAGGCTATGTCCTGAAAGAAGTCATGGGTCTGTAAGGGCACATTTACACAAGGAAAGGGAGGCTTATTTCAGGAAAAGCTTACCAGCTGAAGCCACCCCTGCACAGCAATGTGGCATTCTCCATCCAGAAGTAGCAGGACTGAGTGGGACTTTGCAGTTGCTTCTTCTGGTTATGACAAACTGTTCAGTGAAGAGACAGTGGAGCTCAAATAGAAATATTCCTGTGGTGTCCACGATCCCTCAGGCAGGGTCATAGGAAGATATTTCAAGGATAAAAGGTAGGGTGAAGATTAGGAAGAGGCAGGAATAGGAAAACAAACACAGGGAAGATGAGGAAGGACTTAGGGAAGGGAGGACAGACCATTGAAAATAGTGTCAGTGTGAGAAACCCAGATCTTTTCCAGGCTCCTAATGCTGGTAGTTGTGCCACTCTTCAGGGACTGCAGAAAAACCTGAATCTCCCCACAGGCACAATCAGGGATTCAACTGAACTTTCCTCCATTTTGAAAGATTGCTGCAAGTCAGGAGCTAAAGCACAGGGAGCTGAAGCACAGGTGGTATGTGAGCTCCTGCTCTGCAGCCTTGCAACAACTGTGGTGATTCCAGTGGGTCTGGGAGGGTTGATCTGAAATGGGACTTTCTGCAACATTCTGCTTATTGTGTGTTCCTCATTTACCAGGTGACAAATGTCACGCATCTGGAGTCTGTTTTGCAGAACCACCAAATGCAGTCCTCACAGTTGCTCAATTTGAGCTTTGCCTTAAATGCATCAGGTGCTATAAAACAGTAAGTGCTCCATGGGCACTGATATTTCAAATTGGGCACTTAGAATAATGCTCCTCTGTAAAATAATTTTGGCTTTTTTCTCGTGCTCCAGAATCCTGTGCATTTCTCTGAGACCAATTAAACCACACAATTTCATAGGGACATTGCAAAGTAATTAATATTTGTAATGCATGAAGAGATCATAGTGAGAGCCCTAAAATCAGTATTTTTTGCGTTCGAGATTTAGCTGGATTTAGTGGTGACTTCAAGCGTTGAATTGAATAGGCTAAGGAAGAAGAATACAGTAACTTGTATTTCATGCAGCAAATGACAAAAGGCCATATAGGAGAACTCACATGTGGGTTCATATGCTGTTACTGCAGTGTGAATTGTTTCCTTCTCTTTTGAACACTGGATTGGTAGATAATGGGATTTGTAGAAATTAGCCTGCACGCTCCTCTCCCAAGTTTGGGGATTTGGACTAGTTTTTGTTTGCACTGTAGGACAAGGATGAAGAGACTGTCAGGGAGGAAGTGGAACGCTCTGCACAAGAGAGAGCAGTGGTGGCTGTGGCCAAGCTGGAGGAAAAGCGAGCTGAGCTTGGCATTATTGATTGGGAAGAGGGAGCTGGGTTTGCTCAGTAATAGTGGAACGGTTAAGGAGGAAGGAGTTGTGAAAGTTCACTATGAAATATGGGAGTGAGCTAAACAATTTCTTCTCTTTGATCTCCTTTCATTTATAATCTTACCATGTTGAGTCTCCTGGCACTAGAGCTTTTACAACGAATAGCTGAAAGTACAAAAATTGATTTAAATTGCACTGGTCTTGTGCTGAATGGTTGTCTCTACTCTAGAAGTCACTTGGAGTTTTACCCTTTTAGCTGTTGGACGATTTAAATGCTAAACATTTAATTTACTTTAGACAGCTCTGCAAACAACAGCAAACTACAGACTGCTCAATTAAATTTGCAGCAGCCTTTGCATCAAAGTTTAACCAGAATGCTTTGACTTCTGTTAATGATAAATCAGTATTTTCTCACCAGTATAAAAAGCTGAAATAATTCAGTGTTTCAAATTCAATTTCTGATTTGCTAGTGTTTAAAATTAGTATCTCTGCCTTTTTGTTATGCTAAACTAATACTGTAAAACAAAACAATAGAGCATGTGTGTCAGTGTGTGTCTGCCTGAGATGAATTGTACTACAAAATTATGCAGTGTTACTTCTTCCATCAATGAAAAGGAACCATCAATAATTGCAATAGGATTAGAAGTTGTATGTAGATCAGATGTAAGCCTATTAATTTGCCTTTTTAAAGATTTCGTTTTATTTACATGCTTTTTCCCTAATTTTTATAAATCACTTCTTTCTAGTAAATGAATGAAAAATCTTTACTTTTCTGTTTATCAGACTAATTTTTTCAAGTTCTTGTGTTTTGTTATATTTTTTTGGAGAATCATGGTTAGCTGGTCAAATAATAATTGTTAGGAATATGTGCCTACACCTCCTTTTAATTACTTAAAATGTGTTAAGCACTTTAGTTTTCTAAGTCAAAAAATAATCCTCAGAGTAGATTTAATTTACTTGGTAAATAATTCAATGTGATTTTATGTTATTAAATGTGGGAATATCATTATGCACTTCACTAGTGAGAAATTCTAGAATTTTTGTCCTTATGTACATTATGTATTATACAAATTTTACTTGGATCCCAGAAATAACTTTATCAAATGGTTCTTTCTTGTTATCTCTGCATTTCTAACTCCCTGGAGCCTCCTGAAGTTATCTTTCTCCTTTACAATTTTACACATTTCACTTATACATAGAAAAGAAACATCTGGCATTTTTTTTAATGAGAGCTGTGCACTCATTGACCAAAGAAGCAGCAAGGAATCTGTTGTATGGTTGATTATTGCAAGAAAATGAGGTAGTAGTCTCACTAATAATCAGTAAAATTTGTATAAACTGGTGCTGGTTCATTTTCTGAGTCAGCTAATCTCATACTTTCACCCTTACAAGAAAACAAATCGTGTTTAAAAATGCCTGGTGTGGAAAAATGGTACTTTCAAATGTAGAGATTAGAAACATTTAAAACATACATATCTGTGGTTAAAGATGCCAACTCTTAATTCTCCCCTGTCTAGAGCTTTCCTTTTTTATCTTTGAAGTTCAGTCATTATTCCATGTCTATGCCATTGGTTTAGTTTTGTATCCTACAGAAATTAATTCAGTCTGTTTAGATCCGATCTTTTTAGAATATTTATGAATGCAACCTATCAACAAGTTTACGTTTTATGCAGCCTGTGGAGTTGGATTTTGGAATTTGCTTTTTTAGTAGTTCTTTTGTGGAAGAGAAATCTTTCAGGCATGAATTGATAGTCCAGATCTTTTGAGGTCTGTCTGTGCTAACCTATGACCTCTGTTCTTAGGAGGTCAACATCTGAGGGCAGGAGATTAAGGCAGTTAAAAGATTGGAATGGGAACTGGAATGGAAAAATTAGCCAGCACATTTTGGGTGGAAAACATCAAAGTCATCAAACAATTTGCTTATTTTAAACTCAGTTTAAGGGTAACAAGCTAATTGTACTGTGTTTGTTGACGCAAGCAATTTATATTATTTGAGAACATTAAGAGTGAAGAATTTTTTTATTGGAGAAACATAATGCCTCTTCAGTATAAATGCACTGTGTATTTTGTATACTAAATGCTTTTGTGCAACATTTTTAGATAATAATTCAGGATCTGCTCATACAGTCTATGTGCATTTAATTAGTTGTATTGCTTACAAACAGCAATAGTAAGTGTTGTGGAACCTGAAACTTGCTTGTAGTCTGCTGAAGACCCCTTGCTGTCCTTGGAGAATGCAGGTGCTCTCAGTACAAGGGAAAAATTATCCCCGTATTAAATTTTTCTAACTCCAATGCTTAAAATCATTTGTAAGCATCTTTCCTTGTTTCAGTTTTTGAAATGTGAAACCCTTTCCAATACAAATTTGTGACCAAGAAATGTTCTTTTATAGATTATAAATTGACTTACAAGAAAAGACACCATTGTCTCTTTGTTCTTGTCTGACATAGTTCAAAATTCATTAGCGTGTGTTTTTAGAAGAGTGACAACTTCATCTTTCATCTGTGCATTGATTTCAAAAATGTTATTATCTAGAAGAAGACACCTTCCCACATCTGAACAATTATGCAAGTTCAAGGATTTGTGTAAGCAATCACATTTTCTTCTTGCTTGTTTAAAGTGCAAATGAAAGTGGTTTCAGTATCACAGGCAAAAGCCAGATTAGTGTTTCAGCATGCAAACCCACCTAGCAGGAAAGAAAACACAAGTTCCAGGTACCTCTCAGCTCAGGCTCTGACTAACGGCGTATGGATTATGGTACTTCTCCTATAGGTATGGCTGCTAATTTAATTAAATTTAAGTACTATAATACAGCTAAACTCAAGCAGACAGCCATCTGTAAACCTCAGTGTAACCTCCACATGTTTTTATTGTTCTTTGGGTGGTGAAGGATATGAGATTTAAACCCCTTTGCAGGCTTATAGCTTTACAAACTCTTCCTCTAAAAGTTAAAACCTTCTTTTTTGCAGCTTTTAGCCCTGTTTTGCACCTGAGGGGAAATTGAACAAAATTATCACCATAATTTCTTGTTCTTTCATGGAGGGAAAAGAAGGTAAAGCAGGAGGAGCTGCTGTGGACTGCAGCAGCCCATGGACTGTTCCCAGGGCGCAGGCACTGCTTTGTTTCCTTCCTGCCGTTTCACTGGGCTGGCTGGAGAAGCTCTGCCAGCTGCAGGGGTGGCCACAGCTGGCTGTGCTTCCCGGAGTGTGTCCTTCATCCTCGCCGGTGCTGACACATCTGGCTGTGGCCTGCATCCCTAGGAGTGCCACAGGCGCTGGGAATCAGAGAGCATTTGAAGGGGCAGAACCAACCCTGAAGGTTATTGTGTCTTGGAGATCTGTTCCCTGTTTGAATTTTTGGAATAAAATGGGGTAGCTTCTGATCAGCCATTTTGGGATTCTTGCTTGTCAGCACTCTTGGTGATTAAATAATCGATGGTTGGAGAGCTAATTCTGTTTTACAGAACAGTTTTGGTTACCCACTAGTGAGAACTTGTGAATCCTTGTGAAGGAATAGATGATGTGTTTATTAATAAAGAAAAAATATTAACTACAAAGATAGTGTGTCTGACATGACTTAAGGTAACTTTCTTGTTTGCCTGAGCCATTTCTATACCTTCCTTCTGTTCTCTGTGTTTATCAGTAAACTCTTCAATGCAATCCTTCTTAGTCCATATAGTACTTAAAATCACTGTAGTTTTTAATTACAGTAGTAATTGTGATTCTTGGCTATTTGAATTATTAGCGAGCAGTGATACACACGCTTTTTTTTATCTGGAAGACCTGCTCCCCAGGATTTTTGCTGGAGGTGCATATCCTCCTGTTTCATGATGTTGGATGTTTCAAGCACCCTGTCCACAAGCCTGCTTTTAGTAATATCTTTTGCCCACCCTTTAAAAGTAATTTGTAAATACCTGCGATCTGCAGATCAAAAACTACTCTAGTGGACACTCTCAAGGTGCTGGAGGTTTTTCATCCCTTAGTTATTGTGGCATTAGTTCTAAATGTGCTAAGAACTGCCTCCAAGTTTCATGTGCAATATCTTATGGGACAGTGTAGACTGCCCACTGAGTTTGTGGAAGGGTAATTCAAAACTCAAAGAAGTTATAATGCAATTTTTTAATGACTTAGAAATTAATTTGACTTATTTATGATGAAACCCTGCTTTGTTTTTGCTTGGTCTTTGTGAGAAATAGCTAGAGAAGATATCTTCAGTTCTCCCTTTTCACAACAAAAAAATGCTGTAGAGGTAGACAAAACTGTTTAGAATTACTGCAAATAGTATTTTTGAGGTCTATGTGTTTGTGAAGGTTGAAATTTCTGGCAGTGCAGCTGCACCAGATTCCTGACTGCAGGCCCTGGTGCTCTTGGAATCAGTGTCTCCAAATGGACTCTGTAATTTTCCTCAGCTGAGTCACTTCCTTACCATGAACTGCCATAAAGAGATTATTACTTCTGCTTTGCTTTCTAGGGTTTAGCCTGCACTGCCCCCCTCCTTTTCAAAATAAGAACTCATCAGAAAACACCTTTTGTAGAAATGCAGTTGAGTTCAGAGGATTTCAGAAAACTGGATTATTGGTGGCTTTTCTTTTTTAAGGGACTTTTGAGGTTTGTGTTCCTCATCTGTTTCTAGCTGCTAATTTGAATGAGAAGCCAGCAAAAAAAGCATTTTGGCTTTGTTTCTAAGTAGTGGTTGTAGTTGTTTCCAAATGCTGGGAGAACATGAATGTCTATGAGACACTTCAGGGGATAGTTATCCATAAAATCTTTAGAAGTATATGGTAATATATCTAAGCTATTATATATAAATTTTCTTCATGACCCACATTTCTTGCTTAATTCTTGCATAAAATAGGCATGAGTCAAACCCGAAAGCTTTTGAATTTGTCAGAATAGTAAGTCTTTACACCACTTCAATGTTAAGATGCATTTTATGGAAGATTGACTTTAATTGTCAAGAGGAAAAAAAATTATTAAATCTCTTGTATACGCGTGTTGTACACACATATGTAGTATATGCAGTAGATTTTTGAAAGGTTGCCTCGGTTGCACTGAAGAAAGTGAGTGCCAGAAGAAAGGTGATGTAACAAGTTATAAGGTATTAGACAAAATGAAGTTATAAAAATGTAGCTGTGTTGGCTTGCTCTCATTAGGCCAGGTAACGACAGAAGTAACAATGTCACATGCCCTTCTATCATCTATGGTCTTGCCTATGTAAGAAGGTCAGTTGAGAGCTTCCAAAAACCTGTAAAAAATTCTTGAATTACAGATTCTGGTTGAGACTGTATGTGAAAAACTATATGAAGGTGATATTAATACTGGAAATTAATTGTGACACTGTATGCATGCTAATCACTGTAGTGAAACATCTGGCTCCAATAATGAGATGCTGTGTTGTGAACAGGATTCCACTATGTTCCCTTGCTATGGTAGCAGGTGGTAAATTTGCTTAAGCTTTCATATTTTGTTACATTGTAGAGTACTACCGTTTGTGTGTGGCATATAAATCCATTTTCATTTGGCTTGGAAATGTTTTCTTCAAGCAGATTCTCATTTAGTCAAAGGAAAAAAATAAGAGAATCCACAGAGACAGGATGATTATTATTATTATCATCATCATCATCATCATCACCATCATCATCATGCAAATCTGTTTTGTATGTCATACACTGCTGTATTAAATGATAGTTCAAGTTTGTCAGTTTAAAAATCCTTTTTTCCTTGAAGTAGCCAGCCATGACCTCTGAAATGGTTCATTCCTATCAGTATGTAAAAGCTAAATCAGTCTGTAAAAGCTAAACGTGCCTATTAGGAGCAGAATCAGGATGGAAGTGAAGGCAGGGGTGTGAAGAACTGGAGATGAGAAAGAAATGTGGTAAAAGGGATTACTGGATATGAACTAGGTAGTTTGTGGGACTGGGGCTGACTGAATAGAGAGAAGTGGTAGGTGGGCAGTGTTCACCCCTCCATGACAGATAGAGGCAGGGCTGCTCCTGATCTGATGCTTTCTGTGGACTGATGACTTCCAGTGCTTGTAGACAGGTCGTCAGCATGCTTCTGCCCCAAACCAGGCAGTCTGTAGTTCTCACTTTGCTTTTACCCCCATGTCCCTTGAAGAAAAGGTGAGCGATAGCTGAGAAGCTTCTTTAAAGTGCGTATTTCACATGATTCAGAGGAAGTGGAGTACCAAACGTGGGTCAGCTGCAAGCTGATCGAGAGAGAAAACAGCACAGGTTGTAGCTGAGTGCTTTGCCCTCGTGGTCCAGGGTGCATGGCTGGCCAGGGCTCTGCTTGGCTGGGGTACAGCTCTTTGCTGGGGCAGGCTGGGGGCTCACCCCCTTGTAGCCACGCAGGGGCCCCAGGAGCTCTGTGCATGGGCTGTGCACTATCTGTGAAAGCCAGCACAAAGAAGATGTGTGGCACAGCTGTGGCTGCACTGAAAGCTGGTGAGGAGGCAGTGGTTTGGTGCTGAGAGCCAGGCTCCCCATAGGTGTGCTGTGGCTGGAGTCCCAGGGTGCTGCCTCCTGGGAGGGGATGGGCTGCACCGGGCTCTCTCTGACAAGACAGGCACTTGTAAAGTTTCCCCTCTTGGTTTTCAGACAGACAGCACTCGTGACACTGCCAAACACAGGCTGAGACTGCTGAGATGGTCAAGCAATGTGGCCAGGAGAGTTCTCCTGAGGATGCTGTAATAGACGCAGCCCTGGAGACCTGTTTGGCAGAATGTGCCAGTAAGATAATTCTGCTTATGCTGCAGTCTCTTTCCACAAGGGAAAAGAGCCTCTCTGAAAGAAAGACAAAAATGGAGAAGCTACACAGGTTGGCCTTGGCCCAACCCTAGGCCATACCCTTTCTCAGAGGTATTCAAGACAGATTCCTTCAGATCTGGGAGTTAACTTAAAATTTCTTGCATTTTAAGGCCAAGTGTTCTTAAGGCTTACGTGTTCTTAAATGTGCAGTACATTGAGTACATCTAGGTTATTGTCAATGTGGGCACTGAACATCCTGAGATTTTTTTTCCTTTATATGTACTTTCCAGTCATATATATGGAATATCTAGAGTATAAACTTTCATCCACTGGTTCTGTATCTCATGCCTGTCTGTTAATACATAGCTGTGTTTTGGGATTCTCCTTGTCAGATGTTGACATTACTTGGTGTTTAATTATGTCTGATCTAAGTTTGCCAAAACTCTCCCCAACAACTGCTGCAAAATTCTTCAGCCAGAACTGTTAGGGAGGCACCATTAAGTTGAAAATAATGTAAATTTCAGAAATCAATGCTTCATTAATTTTAAGTATAAAACACAGGAGTTTTTTTAGCTGTTGTTGATTTTTCTGCACTGCGCTGTACAAGCTGGAGTAATGGGAATCTCCAAGGTTCTGGACTGAATTGAACAGATTGAATGGAACTGATTGAATCCCTATTTATTATTTTTCCTGTAGGGGAGCTGTGACTTTAAAAGAAAGGGATGCTGCCCCAGACTCTGAAGTCAGGTCTTTGCCAGGGTGCAGTTTCAAATTACTGTGGCCAGCCAGCTGCCGTGGCCCCCCTGCACCCACAGCCAGCCTTGTGGTCCTCTCTCCCCGGAGGGTCGCCGGTGCCGATCTCATTCCTCAGAGAACCAGTTCAGGGAGCATAACTGAGAAAAAACTAATCCTGCAAAAGTAAAAGGCACCGAGGAGCAAATGGATAGAGAGGTGACAAGAGTGGGGGACGCCTCTCGGTAACAGCTCCACGTTCGGTGGGTTTATCTGGAGTGAGAAACCCTACGGGCAGCTCGGCATGAAACGTGTTGTGCTCTCTGCTCAACGTGGCGGAGACATTCCCTGCTGGCGGCAGCTTTTTGGCCTCTGTAGTAGGAGCGATAGGAAGTCTGCCCTCACTGGTGGCAGGTGGTGATTTAAGAGCCAGCGGGGTTCATGGGAGGAAAGTGTCAGGAACACAAAACCCAGCAGGGAGTTGGGTTTGGCCTCCAAAAGGCCAGAGGTATAATTAGGCATCAGCAAGACCTCGCAGAGGGTTTGGGGAGTGTCCCAGGCGAGGTCTTTTCTATTTGAGCTTCCCCTGTCAGACTGCCAGTAGATCCCGCTGCCATGGTTCCCCACAAGAGCAATGGTCTGTGCTTTCAGCAGGGCTACAGCTTGTGGTTTTCCTGGCCAGGGAATGAAAACAGGATGCAAAAAGCAATCCTACTCATTTTAGATGCTTTGGTGCCACCACACCATTAACTTGTCTCTGAAACTGTACAGTACCAGGAAGCTGGCAGCTGACTGGGAAGGTAAGCGGCATTCCTCAGCTCTGTGCCTGACATCCCTGTGGGGCTGGAGAGCAGCCTTTAAAAGCTGCAGTGCTCAGACTTAATTCACTATTAACTTCTAGGCTGGCATTTTAGTACGTATGCAGTGGTCATTTCTCAGTTCCCTTCCTGCTTTTCAGCAGCTGCTCCTCAAAACTTGCAAAACGCAAGCAGTAGGCTCGGAGGAGTCAGCGTGTGGTGTCCTCACGGCTCTTCCTTCCCTGCCAGCTTCCGCTAAACAATCTGTTTAATTTTTTTCTGCTTCTGTTGCGTTAGTTTGAAGTGCTGTTAACGATGTGAAGACAATTGGAGATACGTACTAAAACTGGCATTTCCTGTTGTAGTGTTCTGCTATTTCACATCAATCATATTATCTGAAGTGTGTTACAGTTTCAGAGTTTCACTTGGGAACTTAAATGTACTAAAATTATAGCCTGCCTTCTTCGTGACAAGGAAAAAAATAACATAAATTTCACATACAGTAACAAAAACCATATTCTTCCCATCTGATTTTACCACATGCACCAATTATAGAGTGTTTGTTTGTATGTCATACAGAAGAAGTTAATGTTTCAGATTTCCTAACGACAGTTCTTCAAAGGAACTTTTCTCACCAAAGGGGAAGGATTATATAGAATCAGCACTTAAAGTTGGTAGTACTGTAATGCTGAAGGGCAGATCTAAGTGTCAGTAACTTTGTGAAACTCGGTCTACAATTCGCTCAATGTTGTGTTTTCCAGGCTTCCAAAAAAAGGGAAATATATATTCCCTGGTATTTCCAGATATGCATATTTTCCTAGTCTTTGCTAGGAATCAGTGAGTTTTCAAAGGATTCATAAATGCTGCTCAAGGATAAGTTACAAAATGCTATTTTGCGATGTTGAGATAGTAAACTAGCATTATTGCAAATCTTTCAATCACTCTCAGTTACTAAGAAAGTTGAACAGGTGTCTTAAAAAAGCCCCAAATGAACAACCAGTTCATTTAAAAAAAAATTAGCGTAAAGCTCTACAGTGATATTAATGTTATTCAGAGTTCCTTTTGTATGAAGAGTGTGGTACTGGCAACTAAAGTCCTGATTTATTGATGACTTCCCTTTCTATAAGACAGCTTATGGTTTTCTTCTTGTTATCATCATCAACAGAGGAAAGTTACCAGCTGAACTAATTAATTCTACGAGACTTCATAGGAAAAATAATTTTGCAGCTATTTTTTCTAACTGATACGCATGTGATTTAAGCTCTGGTGGCAAGAGGCAGGGTGAGGTATGGAAATGCAGACAGCTGCCTCTGAAAGAAACAAAGCTTCAAGGAAGCTTAACATGCTGAAATCAAGGGGGGCATATAATCTCCATCCTAGGGTGCTAAAGTACTGAGCGTCGCATCAGTCCAGGGTTATTAACAGCTTTTGCTTTGAGATATGGACTTGGGACTAAAGAATGTTCTTGAAAAAAAGACATAAGAACTGCAGGCAATGGCAATCAATCCTGTCCAGTCTCAAAATATTTATGACAGCTTTGCATCCTGCTAATAGAGAAGACATGGAAAAATTAGGAAAAGTGGATCAAGTGCAATGTTAGTTTATCAGTTCCAAATTGTGCCTTCTTTTTATTATTTACTTTATCTAGTATTTGTTACCTAGATAATTTTCTTAGGCAATGGAAATGTACTAAAGGTAGTCTGGCCTTCAAAAATGATCTGTTACAATGTGCAAGGGAAAATTATTAATTAAAAGAAAGTCCAATACATGAACTCTGAAATGGGTGAAAAATAGTTTACTGAGCTTTCCTTGGTTTTGAACCTCCCCTGCTCCCCTGTAATTTATTATTTAGAATTAGAAATGGTTTAACAACACAGTGAATATAAAAGTTCTGTGGCTTGTGCAGCATCTCCTTCTGATGCCAGCACCACCATATAGATAGCCTTTAAGGACAACCATATTAAAGAAGTATTCAAGTTAAAAATAACTTACCTAAGTTGCACCCTACTATTTATGTAAAAGATAAAGAGATAAGGGACAGAATTTAAACTTGACATTTGTGGGGGAAAGCAGAAGTTGTCATGTCCTGCCTTTCCTGCTGGTGTGTCTCCTGTGGTTGTCCTTGGTCATTAGGGAACACTGGGGTAGATTGGTCTTCCCCTTTGCCTGCCAGCCATGGTTGCCCCACAGTTTTTGTGTCAGATTACAGGAACCCTAGGGAAGAGTTTGGCTGGAATTTTGCTGGTTTTGGGGAGCGTGTAGGACAGTGGAAGTGGCTCTTCTGACAGCATCTAGAGCAGTTTGGGGAAAGAAGATAAACGACTGGGTCCTTGATTCTTTACTCCAGTTTATGCCTAGAGCAGGCTAAGCACTGCTGAGCTTCAGGTGCCTGAGGCACTGACCTGGGAATCAGGTAGTAGGATTTCCTTCCCTTCCTTACTCTGCTAGTGTAGTGCAAAAGCAAGTCACTTGGAACAGATCAGGGAATTTGCTCTAAAGTATTGATTATGGTTTCTCAGCTCTATTAATAGGCTGATCAGCCTCAGTGTTGCCAAAACCTTTGTGTAGTTTCTGTAGGAACAGATAATTGTTTGCAGCATCCCTCAAGTGCCATTCACAGGTTGTGCTAACTGCACTGTCGAAGTCCTCTGCAAAGAGGGAGACACATTGTCCGGTGCTCAGTGGTGCAATTCAGTAATTTCTGGCTGCTGCCTCCTTTTCCTGAGGTGCAGTTTGCTTTCCCGATGGCAGGCCCATTGGGGAGGGAGGGCTGGAGAGGTGGCTTTGTGCTTTTCTCATCCTGTGCAGAACAGCATGCACCACAGCTGGAGTACAACAGGACAACAGTACTCCCCTCTCCCAAAATTATGTTATTTTGCACAGCAACTGGAAACCTGCTAGGCAGCCAGCTGTAGTCTTGTGGGTTTTCTATTACCTCTGTTAAGTCATGTGTTGCAGCTTTTCATCAGCAAATGTTTGACAATTCTGCATCATTGCACAGGCATTGCGAGGCATCATCTTCTACATCACAAATGCTGTACAAACGGGTCTTGGTGTGTAACAATTTGCAAACATCTCCTTACTTCTCAGGCTGAGTCATCTGCTGTGGGCTGTCTTTGCTCAAACTCCTCTTACTTCCTTTTTCATCTTAAAGGCACAAAAGAAGTCAAGACAGGGAAATTTGACCAAATTTTCAGAAGGCAATGGTCATTAACAAAAATGATGCAGTCACAGGTTACCTGGGTTTGGTAGGAAAGAAATTACAACCTGACTGTTGATGAAGTCAGTGATGATTATTTGTGTGATTAAGAACTGCTGGGGCAGGGTCTGAGGCTGCAAGGGAGGGAGAATCTGAGACTTGTGATGAATATTTGGGGTAATGACCCTGAGGTAATGTATGATGTGCTATATAGGTCAGAGTTAGGGTTTGGTTTCCCTCAAGAACTGACAGATCAGGATTTTAAGAAGGGCAGAGGAAGAATAGGGGAGTAGAATGGACCTGCTGCTGCTGCTAACAACCATTAAAAAAATACAAAGCCAGCTGCTCTCAGAGCAGAGCTTGATCCTTTCAGTGCCTTTAACAGCACAGTATATATTCAGAGGAGGGGAATTCATGAGGCCCTATGGACCTACACCATGGCATTACACAAAAATGCAAACCCGAACAATGGGTGGCCTCAGCGGTTCCATCTGGCTCACCATTAACAAGGTTAAAGTAAAGTGGGTTTCCTTGGCTGTGTCACACACAATTTACACTTCAGATGCTTTAACTTTGGAGCCAGGCCGAAGGGAGCACCACTCTAAACGTATGCGGCAGGAGCCGCCCAAGATGTGTGGTAAGCACATTTGGTATTGATGCTCTTTCAAAGATACTGAGTAGTAGCGTTTAGATCATCTTTAAGTACTATTTCCAAGTGCAGATTTTTTTCCTAAATAATTCTTTTAAAATCCTGTCAACAAACTAGAATTGCAGTCAAATATTGTTTACTCCAAATAATTTACAGACACGGTAATATTAGAGGCTGGGTTCAGTAACAGCAGAAATTATTAGAGGCCCTAGAAATGTTGCCACCAGCATTTCTGGTATGATAACCTCAAAACTTCAATACACTTGAAAGGTAAAAGGGATATTGATACACGTAAGTGTATTCTGTTGTAAAGCATTCGGCTTTCAGAGCCACCAAAGTACTTAGATAATAGCACAGTTAACCATGGCAGATAATAACCTTTGAAAAACTTTTGCTCTAGAGAGGCAATGGTATGTCAACAGGTATGTTGGCCTGTTAATTTCTATGCCATTGAGTGTGATAAGGTATGGGAATTATCCCAGCATTTTACAAAAATCAGGTTCTTTGTCTCAGCTTTGACATATTTAAGGGAACCCAAGTGTCCTCTATGGTGTCCCATTCTTGAATAAAAATCAGTTGTTACTGAATGAGTATCGAAGCTGATAATTTAATTTCAAAGCAGTTTTATCTGTAAGACAAGCATTTGAGCAGTTAAATCTGTGGTAAAGAGCTAAGGTAATTTACCGAGCGAGGATAGATCTATTATTGCTGCAGAGGTGTTCGAGGCATTCCACAGAATGAAATGAGTGTTGCCCTGGATGACAAATGAACACGCTACAAGAAACCTGGCCATCTTGGCTGCCTTTGACCATGAATTGTGAGTTCAGTAGTGGAACAGAATTCAATACTGCTCCTGAAGTTAAACAATTAAACTTGCATACCATAAAACCAGTGAACATCATTGGCTCACAGTTATCCTGGCGGCATCAGTAGTCTCGCATAGGAAGGCCTTTAGCTCATGTCATCCTGAGCTTCCTCCTTGGTGAGCTGTGCAGTACTGCTGTGATGGGACACACTTCCTCTTGAGCATGCTGCTGAAAGCTTGGCATTAGCCTCACCAGGGTTGAACAGTTGCTTTGTGCCTTCCAGGCTTTTCCAGCAGGTGAGACAGTGCCATGGATGATGGCTTCCCGTGCCTTTAGTAAGGGGGGTGGTGTGAATGGCCCTCTGCTTATTTATCCCTCTTCTTACTCTGTTGTTCAGCTTTCTAACCCACCCTTATGGCCCCGCTGTGCTGCCTTTTCATCTCTCCTGCAAAGACAGGAATATCCTTAAACATGGCGCTTGAGTTTCTGACTATTTGCAGCAGTCACATAATCCTAGCCATGATTATTGTAAAATGCAGTAATTTTACAAATTTACAATACTATAAATTTGACAGGCATGTCAAAGTTGCCAGGCTCCTCTCAAAGGTTTCCTGCCCGCTGCATTTGAGGTAACTACAGGCAAAATAAATTGAGCTGAGAAGTCATCTCGTCTAATTGGTGACAAACCATTGACATTCCCTTCTCCTCTCCCTTTTTAGTTGCTGGTCTGTCCATGAGCAGCAGCTTTTGACTCAAGCCCTACCTTAACAATAGCCTCAAAAAGAAAACAGAGAACTATTCTTGCTGAGCCGTGACAGGTGCAGTGCTTCCACACGAAGCATTGCAGTGGTAGGAAAATGGAGAAAGAATAATACAGCAAGGCAGAACCTGTGAAGGGGTAGAAGGAAAATAGTCCAGCTGCAAGTACAAGCATACATCCAGCTGCAACTTGCATGAGCACGAAGTGGGAAATGCCCCAGCTATGCTCTGCGTGAGTGGAAGGATAGTTCATTAAAAAAGCATTAGTTAACCTGAAATAGGGCTGGTTGATTAATGGGGAATATATAAAAGAATGGTGTAAAAACCTGTTTCCTTAGAGGAGGGATATCATGCATCTTTGTGCACTATATTTAGGGTGTATTTAACTCAGAGCACACAGCTCAGCTACTTTTTGTCAGTTAAGTTCTTTTCCAGCTCATTGTCTCTAACTGAAAGGAAATTCAGCCACAGCCACACAAAACTAAGTTGAACATCTGCATTTTCTGCCTGAACTTGAGAGTGCGTGATTCTTTCATCCACTCTTCACATACACACACCTACTGGTGGGGATCAGATGGAATATTATGATATTGACAAATTCATGAATCCAGATAGAAATCCAGTATAGATTTCCGTGAAAGCCGTGTGTGTGCTGTGACCAGGGGTAAATCTCAGACACTGTGCCCGTTCCACATTGTAGTTCCTCTGCAAGAGCGTTTGAGGACAATGGGAATTTCATTGCTTAATCTACTCCCTCCCACCTCCTGACAGTGTTTATCACACCCACAGTTGTGCCAATGCAATGATTTATGATTTTGTCTCAAAACTGGAGGTGTGATATGAAGCAAGCTAAACAAATGCTACAAATTGAAAAAAAAAGTAAGTGAATTAACTGAAAATTTTTCCTTTGAGAATTGGCTAGGATTTTAGTGGCTGCATGGATCATCGCAGCGATCATCCTTAGGAGTTTTTGAAAGCGGATCATATGCCTTTGGAAGCGTTCTTCTTGGAAAGGGGGCTATTTACTCAGTAATTATCTTCCACTTATTTTTACATTACCCAAGTAAAAGCTGTGAATGGAATGCAAAATAGCTGAGCTGGAATCCTGGTCACTTGCATATGGTTCTGGATGGTTTGCAGCCTTGGAGCGGGATCCCTGACACTTCCCTGCATTCTGCCTGGCACGGCACACTGTTGCTGGCTTGTTTTGCAGTACTGAGTATGAAAACAGAAGGGCACCCTGGGAGTTGTCCCTGATGCTGCCAAGACAGCAAGCAGCGGTGGCACTCGCTGTGCAAAGCTTTGCAGGAAACTGGAATGAAATCTAAGCATGGTAGTTTATTGAGGACATTCCAGTTCAGATTTTTTCATCATTTAGAAAGTGTGTGCTTTCTTCATCTGATTCTCAAATTTGTACTGCCTGCCAATAGGGAATGTAAAAGACTTGTGGAGGGCGTTTCAGCATTTATGTGAAGTCCGGTTAAGCTCATGATAGCCCTCATTTTCTGTGTAATGTTTCTGATATAATTGAAATTACTTTTCACAACTTGTCTATGACTTTTTATGATAATAGTTGGACAGTGGTGGAATAGCTGTAACAAAGAGAACAGTTTCAAAATCAGGTATTTTATGCATTGTTCAGAATGTGCTTGATTCCTGCACTGGGTCAGTGAATGGCAATTGATTTGTGGCCTGATCACCATACGGTTATACTTTATTGCACCATAACTTTCCTTGGTTTACCAGATACAATCCTGAGGGGCACAGACTCAGATCTTCTAAGCTATGAGGACCTTGCTTACCTCTGAAGTCAGTGGGACTTAGGCATTTAAATACCTGTAAACCTTTGATTATACCTAACAGTGTCGCACAGGCTGCCTGTGACAAAGAAAGAAGGTTCTATCACCAGCTTCTGAGCCTGGGAAGGATGAGACTTTTCATGAGGGAAGTATGTGGGCTGTGCTTGAAGTCCAGAGTCCTAGGTGGCAGACCCAGTCTCCCTTCGCTTTGTGGTTATGTGGAATTGTATATTTCCAGGAATTTTGGGTATTTTGAATAGAAGGCTTGTAAGGAGGAGGGCCAAAGGGATCTTGATTTAGGAGCAAAGCTTTCTGTCTTTTTAGGTTTTCAAGAGTCAAGTTGGTTTAATAAACAGTTCTTTGTTTATTAACAGTTTTGTTCCTGGAAGTATCCAGGAATATTGTAGTAAGTGACAGACTTCTAAAGGTCTGGTCCCTTGTCTTCTATGGTTGAAACTGTTCAGGTGTGACTATTTCCAACCTCACAGAAGGCATTTGATTCCCAGATTCAATGTTTAGGTGCTGCCAAGAGCCTCAAATGCCAAATTTAACTTGCTGTCTATGTCTTGTGTCAGCTGGGATTTTTACTGGTCAGCAGCAACTCTGTGCTTTAGCTTTTACAGCTGAGTCCCTCAAGAATACCAGGTTGGCTTCCGAGTTCTCCTCTTCACTTGTATGGCCCAAGCCAGTGAGCACACTTCTAACTCAAAAGGCCCCCGAGTTCACCACATACCTCCCTCAGTGTGAAAGACAAGTTTGGATGCAAATCTTCCCTCCATCACAAAGTTGCTGTAATCTTCAGATGGTTGTTCAGCCTTTTGAAGGAGGATTAGTAGGTTGTAGTTAAGACACCCGGGTTTCTCATCTTCACTCTCTGGGGAACCGGGGTCAGTAACTAGTTGCAAGAGGATTACACCCAGTGATGGAAGCAGCACAAGATATGGGGGAGACTGTACCTGACGAGGACAGGCAGTGATGGAGCCTCTGGGATTCCATCAGGTGGAGAGGGTGAAGAGTTCAGCTACAAAGCAGCTCCTGAGATTGGTGGTTTGGTTTTTACAATGGTGCAGTGATACAGACGTCCAACACTGACACCCAGTACAATTTCTTATTGCACACACTGAGGATTGTGACACCCATGTGCCACCCCTCAGGAGCAGCTGTGAGGAAGGGCTCCTGCCAGTGGAGGACACTGACTGGGTGGAAGGGGCCCTGCTCCAGCCTGGTGCTGAGAAGCCGTGCTCCCTCACACCACCTGCCAGTGAACTCTCTCCTCCCTGTAAGCACTAAGCATTTATCCAGAATGAAAAAAAATGAATAGATTCAGTTCTCTGTCTAGCTGTGAGTTCAAATCCAGTGCCCCTGCTGGTTCAGCTGTGGTATTTTAAGGTCTTGTGGCAGAAGGATACTCTCAATTTTTCCTGTGGAAAATCTGTCACTAGAATAATTAACTGCTCAATGAATAGTAAGAATTATCTCCATAACCTTGTAGCAGTATGGTAAATAATCATTAAAGCAGGAAGAAACTGAGTTTCAGTCAGGGCTAATGAAGTCCTATGGATTTGACATGTTATATATTCCATTCCTAGCCCCTGCAGTATGTCTCAGTCACCTTTCTGTGTCTTCTAACGTGCCCCAGAGCCTGGGATCTGAGGAGAGCAGACAGGCTACCAGCATAACTGAGTAATCCTTTATTTTACTGGAAGTCAGGATTTTCCTTCCAAATTGAAAGAACTTTTAACCAATCCCCTTGTAACCATTCCCCAGTTCAGTACCTTGCTGGCCTGGGCACACTTCACTAAGTGACTGCAGACACACACACACGCCTTCTTCCACCCCAAGCAGTGGTCTGATTTATCACTAGCGACTTCTGGGCTTGCATTAAAATATGTTGCCCTTTCTGCCCCCTGCACTTCCACTCTTAATGTACAGTGTTCCTGCCTTGCGCAGTGAGTGCTGCTGGATAACTGGAGGGCTGTTTGGTTCAGAGTATAGATGAATTGTTAAGACACAGACATGATGCTGGCATTAATCACCCCTCTGATTTGCAACTGCTTTCAAAATTGTGAATTCAGGACTTCCATAATTGAAGTTGTGGCTTGGGTATGAATTCCTGATCAAAACTACAGGAAGCTGGTTGTGCTGTGTTCAGTGAGCATATCCATTGTGTTTTCCTGTGGCCGGTTTACTTGATGTCCAGCTTGTAGTCTGTTCTTCCTCTGCCTTGATCACAACTGGGGTGCTCTTATCTAAATTGTTCTTTGCTTTCAAACATTTTATTTAAGTGTGAGGCTCCTGTTTTATCAAATCTCGTAATTCAGAGTTCATCAGTCCTGCCAGAAAAATTGATTATTGGCCTATAAACATCCTTAATTTTGAAATCATTCATTCTTTCTTAGGCTGAAAGGCTGAGCAAAAATGGGCAGAAGACACATCACTCCTCTACCCTTGCCATAATTCTTTGGTTTTCTTTTTTAAACTTTGTGATTTATGCTGTGTTCTGCTTTCAAATGTTACATCAACCAGCAAACACAGATTTACAGGTGGAACGAAGGAGCTTCAGCCTACATTGCTCCGTGGCCTCACAGCTTGTATCAGGCTGACCTCTGCAACCAGCCTTGGCTGCTGCGGTGTGACTTTTCAGAATTCATACACAATGGGGAATTTTCTGTGTTACAGTGCTAAAGATAACAGAAAATAAGCTCAGTGAAATCATCAAAACTGTTCTGGATCTACTCCCTTGTGGGCTGAGATCAGAACTAAGACCATTAAGATGCTCTGTTTCTGGGAACTAGCAATATTTAAGAAAACTTCTATTAATTTCATTGCTATAATTTTACTGGAGTGATATCACTTAATCTACATAATTCCAACCAAGAGGGATAAAGTGATCTAGTTTACCACACACAAGGAAACTATTTATGTTCCATTATTTTTAGCTGTACACAGAATTAACAAAATTCAGAGGAATAAATATTAAGCATGTGCATGAGATTTGCCAACCTGAGGCCAAACAAGGAAAAAGGAAACACCAAATTCTGGATTAACAATAATTTTTATATGCATAAATGTGCTCTTTATTCTTATATACACAATTAATAGTGAGAATTAATGATGAGGATAAATCCGGTGGTGATGGGGCAGAATAGTAGAAAACAGCATTATTTCTCTTTTAATTCTCAGGGATCAGACAGTGTGGGTCAACAAGAATACCTGCCTCAGGTGGGAATTAAAAGCTTTAACATATAAGGCTTAATCCTGTTGCAGCCAAAATCCTCTTTTCACGCTTTACTGTTGCTTCCGCATTTTAATGTGAAAAGTTGCAAAATAATTATTTTTCTTTAAGATGCTTAAAGCCTCTTAAAAATGTTTTACAGAAATGCTCAGCCCAGCCATTTAGTAATCATGTCAATATATGAAGCTAGTCAATTTTAGACATCTTAAGATGCAAGCTCAGAAAAGCGAGTAAGGTGACTGCTTCCTTTCTCAGTCAGTGCAGTCAAAGTGATGCAGGTTTTCCTTAGCCTTAAAGCGTGGCTATAGAGCATCTGAATTATTTAATTTTTCTTGTGGGTATTGAACATGTGAACTTACAGGTGCTATTTCAAGCAACACCAACCACAATGTTTGGTGCCCTTTTGTTCCACATTTGGGATAGGAAGCCCTCTATGTGATTCATGTGACATGACTTTATCAGTGCCATGAGCTTTGGAAAGAACGCCTACAGAGATAGCTGGCATGGTCTCCTTGTAGAGAGTGTGTCAGACAGTAACCATCCCTTTGTTTCTGAAGAACGAAATTAAAATGTGAGCTGCTGGTCAAATCCTGCAATCCTTAACACTCGCGAAGCCTATATTCATGCAAGTCATCTAATTCAATGTGTGTAATAGGAGAATCCATTTCAAGGGTAGGATCTGAGTCAGTCCATACTCCTGTCATCAGATATTTCTGAAACTTTGTGCGTGATACTGATTTATGAGATACCTGAGGTCTTACCACTCTAAACTGGTATTTGGGGAGGAAGAATAGGTTATGAACTTTCAGAGCAACCTTCTTCCTCCTCTTTCTCTACTGCTGCTTGCTTCAGTGCTCCAGCCTACTGCCAGGATGCCATTTGCTGTTTCCTGCTCTTGTGAGTTAGAGTCATTTGTATTTGGTGTATTTGTTGTATTTGCTGGTAATGTTAGTGATGAAATAAGGAACAAAATGGAAAAGGCAATTTTTAACAACTGATTCCCAGTTACCTACTGCCTTTTTATCTCATTTGTGGATTAACTGATCAGTGGATGTGGAAACCCTGGAACCAGCTCTGCTGAGAGGCAGATAAGGTCAGGCGTGCCTCTTAGCTCATGAACAGCACCTCACTGACCCAGAAAGAGTTGAGCCGGTTTTATGCAGCGTGCATCCTTATCCACATGGCCGGGAGGCTCCAGCCACCTCTGTGAAAGGCTTCTAGTGTTACCGAGCTGGGCTGCTGTAAGCAGGGGCACAGAGCAGCGCTTTCAGGCGCAGGCAGGCGAGGGGTGCTTAGCTCTGGCCACCCCCGCGCCCGCGCAGCGCCGCACCCCGGCTGGCTCTGGCCAGGGGCTGAGGATGTGGGTGCGCACGGCAGCCCTGCCCAGAGCAGAGCCCAGGCAGCCTTTCCGCCAGCACGAGCTGTGGAAAATACTTACTTTTTAAAAAATTACTGCATGCAGAGCTGTTTTCGTTGAAAAACTGGTTTCTTTCATTATTCCCACAGAAATTAAAGCTTACAAGGGAAATTTGTGGTTGAGAGTATTTGTGTGTGTGGTTTCATAGTGCAAAAAGATTAACCGTAGTAGACTTACTTGAAATCATGGTATAACATTTCATGTTTGAAACGTGTGATATATGGCTGTTTAAAACATAACTTCCTTAAACCATCGCTGATTTTGTATCTGCTTTATCTGGATGGGTTAAAGCCATTAAAATACACACATTCTTTCCATGCTATATTGATACTATAGGAGCAGAACCATCTTTCATGTTATTTAGAAAAAAGACTTCACTTTGTAAATTGTTATTTCAGGACTGTTTAGCTCTTAATATAAAGAAAACCCTTTTGTTGTAATAAATGAAAATGCATCCAAATCGTTCCTCCATGAGGATGCATTTCCTAAGGATCTTTGTGTGATTACGTGAAAAATAATTTTCCTCCATGCATGTAAAGGGAGCTGAGTGGATAGTAGAGATAAGGTTTCGTGGAAAGGAAGAATGGAAACGGCATTGTTGAAGTTACTGTTTAAGATCTGCTGTCTCTGTAGTCCATTCCATTTTGTGGAGAAAAAGGCTGCTTTTTGTGCATTTTGAACCACCTTTCTGTTTCATTGTTGTTCTTGGTTGTAACAAAACAAAACAAATCCCCTCACCTTCCTGTAAAATTGTATTAGCAGATTTCAAACAATTTTACTTCCTCATGAACTTAAGGTAAATTGTATCCTGACAGGCCTGATTTATCAGGCAAATAGCCCACGTTGTTTGTCAGCTTCTTTGTTGGGGGGAAGGGGGAGGGGAAACCCGAGCAACAAAAGACCGTAACCTATTGATATTACTTCTGTGATACACTGGGGAAAATAGATTGATTTAGAACTAACCACTAGAAAACTAGTCGATCTGATGAGTTTACAACAGAGCATTTTTATTTATTTATTTGTAACAAGAGTAAACATCATCAATATTCCACCCTGCGTTATTGGAAGCCTCGCAGACAGTGGGGGTTTGTGTCAGCGTGCTGGGCTATCTGTAGAATGAAAGATGGCAAGCTTAAAAAAATGGAGGGACCTTGTTTTTCTCACAAAATTGAAAGTCTTGGACCTCTTATGGTACGTTTTTATGAGTTGTAGGATTCACAGGACAAATAGGTGAGCATTTTTATTGTATTTCATCTTTTTTTCTTTAGGATGTTATTTTTTTTTTAATTATATGTCTGTTATACATCTCAAAAAGCTAGTAAAGCACAGGAAATTTTCTAACTGAAAATTTTCTAACTGAAAAAACACTGAAGAATGCCAGCCTGCAATTAACTTTCCCAGCATGTCGCCTCTGCACAGCGTTTTGCATGAACGAGGAGTTCAGGGTAGCAAATACTCACAGGACCAACACAAACCTAAATGTGGCACCAGTGTGCCGTTTTCTGCATTGATAATATGCTGTTTTACAACATTCTTGATTAAAAATACTTACAGTTTTAAAATTAAACTGATTTTTTTCCCATGAATTGGTAAATGAGGGGGCTAGTGATATTTTCTGCCTTGTTGTAAGCCTGTTTGATGGACAAACCATAAATGCTCTGACGAAGATGGTAAATATTCCCTTTCTCTAGTTTATTTAACAAGATAATTTCACTTGACCTTAAATTATTTTTTCAGTAGAATTTCAGTATTCCGTATTTTGAATTCTAATACCGTATTAGAGTGTTTTCAGAGTTTACCTGTATTCTCTCCTGCATTCAGCTACAGCTTAAGAATTAAAGGTTGATAACCAGAATGGTGTAAACCTCAGCAATATGCATGTGAGCAGAAATATCCCATCCATTTCCCTGTCAGAGGGCGCAAGCAGAGTGTACATTCCACTCATCTTCTGTGTGTCTTGTTAGCTCACCTGAATGCTTTGGGTTGAAAGGAGCTTTAAAGACCATTTAGTTCCAAACCTCCCCTGCCATGGGCAGGAGGGACACCTTCCACTAGACCAGGTTGCTCAGAGCCCCATCCAACTTATAGACTCAAGCTGCAACAAAGACAACTTGAACTTAGCAGATCCTCGATAGCCCAGAAGATCCTTTCAGCCTTGCTGAGGTGTTGGAGGCCTTTCTCACGGGTCCCTGGTGGTGCCTGAGCAAGCACACTCCACCTTGAGCTTTTCCAAGTGTCACATCCAGGTAGTGAGAAGCATCCCATTGCAGTGTTTCGTGGCCTTATTTTCAACACAAGTCACTGAAGCCTTAAACAGTGAAAATCTTCGTTGTGTCTAAGACCCATTTTTCTGTTAGATTCTGGATAGCTTAACCTCCCTTTACAGCCATTTACAAAATAGACTAGTTGAAGTGATCTGCTACATGTTCCATCTGCCTTTCTTTAGGTATGTTGTGAATGTAATGGCTGAAAAGGACAGCACATTTAGGTATGATTTTAAACATTTTCTTTATGCTTTAACTGCACAGTTGCATTCAGTGTGTTGTAAGAGCATCTCACGTGCACACGCTGCTAGAATTCCATGCTGATTTTCAAGGCATTAACGTTGCAAGATGGAGTATTGTTAGCCAAGAATCATTATTTTTTTGTTGTCTGATAGCATTCAGAAAGGAAGAACAAAAGAGGAATTGGTGTGGGGTATATCCTGGTGGATTATGTGAGTCTTCCTCTGACTGTACCCCCTTCCCTCCCTTTCCTGTCCCTGTTAGATGTTAACCCCTTATTCCCTGCTCCCCTTCCCCCAAGTCAGTCATTAGGGTAATTTTACAGCTTTTTCTCTCAACAGATAGCAGTCTGGAGCTACACGCATTATTCTCTACTTGTCATATGTATTGGATTATCATCAAAATTGTATTATAAAACAGCTCAAAGAAGCAAGCAGTTGTGTTTACCCTACCTAGTGCTGCTTAACCCATCTGAGTTGTTACTGTGGAAAACGTATTTGCAAGGCAAGGGTATTGTTGTTTTAAAAAGTCTGGGGCTGGGGTGTGCTTCCAAAGTAGGAGTATCGGATTGCTGCAACAAGGGAAAAAAGCTAAAGACTAGATGGTATTATTCGGTTGTGAAATCGAGTACTTCTAATCAATTTCAGTCATCAGCTTCTTGCAATTAATACAGCATAGTTTGTGTTGGAATCTGTACACTTCTGCTTCTTCATGTTTCCTTTAATGTGTATAGTTCTGTGCAATCAAAAATCCATAGTGAAGGAGAATTCAGGAGGTTTTTTTAACCTTGCTATGTGCTCTCTTCTTTATTCATTAGTAGGTTTTAATGTTACAGTTTTTTTGAGAGTATTGAAATATAATGCTAGACAAGTTCCTCAAGGTGTTCCTCTATTAAGATGTTCATCTTTTTTATATAAAAAAATCACCCTGATTCACTTTCCTGTCAGTGCTGTAGAGAAGAAAGGATTTCCCATTAGGATAATTGCCATCTCTTTATATTTTTGAGCCTGAAGGTACCTAGCAAATCATGGAAGCCTACTGTGAGAAAGACAATCCTATTTTAACAAATCCTTCTAACTTTTGTTCTTTATAAGTGCTGATTCTATTATAATTGCAAGTTTAAGGGGTTTTTGTGTTTTATTCATCTCATGATAGAATTTACATATAAACTTGTGTCTTGTATTTAAGCTAACATACATTCTTTCCGTGGTGCTTCTGAAGTGAAGAGATACTTGCTATGATTGCACTGATCTAGAGTTTCTGAGAGCAGAGTCAAATGAGAACTGGTCAGTTTTCATGGCAGGCGTCAGCTTGTGTATTGTTCTGTATGTGTATGTATGTAGAGATGTGAATGTGTGAGCTCCCATGTGCCCATCGTGCTGTCAGCTTTCATGATGTAACAGAAGTACACCCAGCAGAGAGGAGCAAAGGGCTGAAGTGCTGAGGACGGAAGGGTTAATGCCATTCCTTAATGTCTGGGGATGATGCCATGCATGGTTTGTGAGCTCTGAGGTGGCTGTCCACTTCCATTTTGGTGTAAATCCCTCGGAAAGGGAAGGCATTTCAGAGTGAGGTGTGACCTGTTCTCCTGGTAAGAGATTGATAAGGAGTGAATAAATAGTTAAAAGAACTGAATAAATACCACCCTCCTGTGTAAGTCCAGGCACACCCCGGCTGGCACATATATATTCTAATGTGACACTTTACTCAGATGCTTGAGTTGATTGGTAACAAAAAACGTCCCCAAAAAGTCAAATCAGAGTTTAATCACAACTGCTTCTGATAGAGTTTTTCTTTTGCAGTGACATTTCAGTGGCAGTTTAAATAAATGCAAGGAATTACAATATTCTGCAAATAGGATGTATTGATAAGTACACATGCAAAGGGTGACAGAGGCTGCTTGAGTGGAAGCAGGGGCCCTGACAGCAGGTTCTTTGCCGATTGGCGAGGTGAAATGGTCCACTGAGTTGGATAACACAGAGCATACCATAGTGACTGATTAAATTGATCTGTCCATGGCTGCTGCCTACCCTGCTACTGAGGCCCTTTACCCTATTTTCAAACTTTTTTTTTTTTAACCGTTCTAAACAGATGTGCCACTCCAAGGTATCAAAGGGAGGAAAGAAATGTGCTGATGCATTCACAGCCATAAAATTCCATATTCTGAATTAAGATAAAAAGCACAATTTCCAGAATGTCTGCGCACTCCTATGCTGTACTGTATTATAATGCACTTATCCCAGGAACAAGTACACTGCTAGAAACGGATCACAAAGGTAATAATAAACATCATTCTCTAATATAACCTAAATTACAATCAATACCACATTTGTGAACTCTTAGATGTATTTATTGGAAGGGGAGAAAGTAGAACACTTCAGGATTTTTACTTGTTGCTCTTGTTTTGATTCTCTGATTGCAAGGCTTATTTCCTTATTATTTTTTCCAGAAGGTGTTTTGAAAGCTTGTGGTGGAGAAACAGCTGAATGCCAGTGAGGAAGACTGAATGTTGAATATACTGTTAAGTGGGGATCACTAATTTGAAAATACTTGCAATGATTTGGGAAAAAGTAGTCAGAGGGATACTGTTTAATAACTTGAAAATTATTTTTTTTAAGTATAGGAGAAAAAAGCTTGATGTTTTGGTCTTAGATCAAGAGGTTTGGATTTTACAATGTACTTAGTATGTCATTTCCATTCCTGTGCTAGAGAAATCAATACTAAGTGTTAATGGGGCTGGTACATGTTGTATTCTTTGTGATTCAAGGGAAGCTTTGTTAGACTGTGTGTCTCTTCATGGGTTAGTCTGTAGTATATGCAGACAGAGTAGTGTAAGCATAGTCTTCAAATTCCACTGAAAAATCACATCAAATTTCAGTGTAGTGGTGACATCAAATGGAACCAGTTCACCTAAAATATGTTACTGCAGTTGTTGTAACAAAAACCGGTTCATTGTACTGAGTTTGGTTTCTTCTTACTCATTTTTAGGGAAGATAGAACAATAAATCACAATCATTTCTGAAAGGATAATAAGGTTCTGTTCATTATTTAACTTCTTTAAATTATAGGTCAGTCTTGTAGGACATGATGGTATGTAGCATGCCATGAGCAACTTGTGCTGTTTTTTCATTTGTCTGTGGAAATGAAGATATGGTTGGTATCTTGCTACTAGTGATGAAGAGATGTGAAGTGGGAGGTGCCGGGGATTGTTTCTTGGAGTGGATTTACAAATGTTTATGTTTGCAATCTTTTTTAAAAATTACACAGGTTTTATCAATAGCATTTCTTTTCAAGGTAAAGCAAATTCAGTAGGTGAGGCTCCGGCTGCACATAAGCTTTGCATGGACTAAACTTCTTGATATTGGACAAACTAGTAGTGACTACTAAATACTAGGTGAAATAGTCAAACGGTGCCTTGTTACTTTCCAGGAATCTGAAAATGTAAAAGATCTTTATGTCAGCTCAATCCAGAGCACGTTGCAGTATTTTGTTCATAATTATAGTTACAGTCTTGTTTTTTAATCCTTAAGTTGACTCTGCAGACCTAAGTATTTGTGAAATAATTTTTTTAATTAGTTGGTGGTTAAAGAAAGAAAAAAAAAAAAACAAAAACCGGTTTAGTTCTTTCCAGTAACATGTGAGATTATTATAAACAAAATGTCTGTGTATTCAGTGCAAGTTTTATAAAACAAAGAAACAGAAACCATACAAAAGCAGCCAAAATAGCAAACTCGGTGGTGCACATAAGGTCACCATGCCAAAGGCATGTAATTATTTCTTTGTATCGTATGTTAGAGTAGTGCAATCCAATAACTGGCGTTCCTGGTGTGTGTTATAAAGGATTCAGTACGGAGTTGCTGGAGAGTTCTGCAGGACTCCCCTGGCTAACCAGGTTAAATCGAAGAGGGTTTGCGGGCTTCAGGGGGAGGCTCCCGGCAGCGCATCCCACGGGAAGTGGCGCCCCGGTCACAACCACGCGCGCGTGGGTCGGGGGTTTTGGGAGAAAACAAACCAGCCCAGATTCACGACTCCTGCCGGGGCTTTACTGAGTTTGTTTTGAATCGAACCCGTAAATGTCATTGCAGACCCCACTGTAAAGGCTTGGCCCAGAGCCTCGGCCCGCCGTGCCCGGGCTGAGCCAGAGGAGCCGAGGGGCCGGGCCCTGGGACGGAGCCGGGCCCTGGGACAGAGCCAGCTCCTGGCTCGTGCCGGGGCACCGCGTCCCTCCTCGGGCCTGGGTTTCCCCGGCTGCAGGCACGGCGTCCCTGGGGCCCTGGTTCGGCGGCGGCGGGCGCCGGGCCGGCCCCGGGGCGAGCGGGGACACCGCGGCGGCCATGGCTGGAGATCTGGTGCCCTCTAGTGGGGCCGGGCCCGGGCCCGCAGGAAACCTTCCCGCCTGACGCTGCCCTGCCTGACTCGGTCTCTGTCTCTCTTTGGTTTTAGATGCTACAACTGTGGTGGCCTCGACCACCACGCTAAAGAATGTAGTCTACCTCCGCAGCCAAAGAAGTGCCATTACTGTCAGAGCATCATGCACATGGTGGCGAACTGCCCCCATAAAACTGTCTCGCAGCAGCCCACTAGTTCTCAGGGAAGACACGAAGCCGAACCGCAGCCTTCCACTTCTGCCTTCGTGAGAGAAGGGGGAGGAACGCACGGCTTCTCGTCTCCATCGTACTCTCAGGAAGGCAGGTCGGAGATCTCGGAGCGCTCGGGCAGGTCACCACAGGAAGCTTCGTCGAGTAAGCTGTCTGCGTCACCTGAAGAACTGAACAGAAAGGGGCCTTCTGTTCAGAAAAGGAAAAAAACTTAATGCGTTTGTCATAATGTTCCGTTTTCTTTACCCTCTTGGGATGTCTACCTCATGCAAGTACAGGGGAAATAATTCATTGTCGGTAGCTGACCTGGAATTTTAACTACTGTTGAGGAACGGTGAATGTTTTTGCTTTTTTTTTTCTTTGATAGACAAATCACTCCAAACAAAATACATATGAGCAGAGTGTGTTATGTTTTACCTTCTGCGTGTGTGTGTATGAGTGTGCATGCGTGTGTGTGTATGTGTACATATCTGTGAATATATATTTTTCCACCAGACCATTCTCCAGATCCCACCAGACATTACTGTGAAGCAATAGTCACAGTACCCGATGTTCCTGAACTCATTCCTAGAACCTGTTTCCAAACATGTTCAAAAAGCAAACAAGAAAACCCAAGGAATTTCACTAAGAAACAAACCAAACCTGATAAACCGCACATATAACTGAGATCAAGACTGTTACTTGTCTTGTGAACCAAAGGATACTTTCATATTTTAAAGCTGCCATATGGTACTAAAGATACTAAGACATCCCCCATACCATCAATTTGAATTACTTCCTTTTTCGTCTCCACAAAGTATCAAAACCCCTCCCCTCCCCAGGCCGGTGCAGGGCAGTTTCATGACTCAAGACAACTCTCATTGCTACCACCCTTTGTTGGTGAGGAGTTTAAAGCTCCAGAAAAGACAATGAATGTGTAGTTTCTGTGATGATTTCTCAAAATGTTTTGTTAAATTAAGATGATTGTAACTGTAATTTAGATGTCTGTTGTGTAGGGGAGAATGTGTAAGTTGTTACCAAACAGACCCTTTTGCGTGGTGTCAGGATACCATCCTGATTAGCCATTTATATTCTGTGAACATTTAGGGTACCTTGGTGGCAGTAGTAGCCGCAGCAGCAGCAATTTGTCTTGGTCCCAAGTAGTGTCCCTCAATTTGAAGGGTCTTCCCTCTTATTTTCTGTTGAAATACCACAGAGAGAACTCCCTAGGGATTTTTATTGTTGTTGTCTGTTTGGGTTTTAAAGAAAACAAAATGCAAAGCTAATGAGATCCTGGGCTAAGTAGTTTCTTAAGACTAAAGGTTGATGGGTACTTGGGGTTGCTCAGCTAACCTCCTTGATGATACAGCATGTGTGCAGACCAGCCTGAGTGAAGGGACCTGCAAATTTGCCAGAAGCCCTGGGCATCATCTACTTCTTGTGAACTAGGGGCTGCAGCTCACCAGCCTTGGTCCAGATTGCACTAGGACCACACACTTCTGTGTGAAAGAGGAGAAAGATTGGTGGCCTCAGAGTGAGACTCCCTGGGCTGCAGGCCTTGCTCAGGGTTAATAGAGTTGGAGCCTATCAAAACTTCAAGTCGCTTTCCATTTGTAACTTTTGAATTACCAAGTCATACGTAAGATAACGTACTCTGACAAATCCCATTGTGGATGTAAGTTAATTAGAGAAACCTGTATAATCCTTAACATTGGCAATAAACACAGGCTGTTAAAGCTTGAAAGTGTCGGGTAGGTTTAAGCTCGGATAATCAAACTAAAGAAACAGCCTGCGTGAAAGGCTACGGCGAGCCAAAGTCTTACCGTGGTAGCTCCTCTGCAGCCGAGGGTTACAACAGGTATGCAGCTGGCTCATTGCGTGGCCTTCCCCTTCCCACTTGTCCTGCCAGATGAGACTTTTACTGGTGCTGCTGCTGCTGCTTCAGTGAACAGGTAGTAATCAAACTCCTCAGTGAAGGGCACAATTTCGAGAGAATTATTTTGTGTGAATTCCTTGCCAGTGTTTGCAAGAATCTCAAGGTTTATACTGAAGTTCTCAGTGTGCTAATGCAAAGCTTATCTTTGACGATATTGAATGTGGTTATATCTATAGAGAACTTCCTTGCCTTACGTAAGGATAGTAAACTTATTTAAATTATGTAGACAAATCAAAGTGGCATTGCTTAACCTTCTAGTCGGTGTAAAAACCAGGTTAAACAGCAAAGATGCAAAACTTAGGTCACTTTGAAAGTTTAAACCAAAGTTCCTTATAGAAATAGGCGACTGTGGATTTGAAAACTGGTCATTCCCTGTTTATATGTAAGAAGTTCAGAGCTGAGATAAAGAAATATTTTCAACATGCGGATTTTTGTTGGTGCTGTTTGAAATCACTGTGCGCACCAAAGTCAGACTGAACTGCTAAGAGCACATACCAAACCCTATCTTATTGTTGAAAACTTAAGGTTTTATTTTTATATATTAGAATGTTATCACTGTTACATAACATACTCAGGACAAAGAACTTTGCTCAGGGAATATACCATGTAATGTTTTTTCTTTACAGAATAGTCTACAGACCTGCTTACTCAGAACAAACCAAATAGTCTTAGACCTTTTTATCTCTGTATAAGTATTATGTACTGATATTAGTAACTACCTCTGAGTTGACGTAGACCTACGTTTCTGATAATCAGATCTCAGCGTTTTGTATTATAAGTTCCTGTAAAATGATGAAGTGGTATTCTGTACTGGTCGCTTATTGTGAGCATTTGTGTCTTTACATTCACAGGGTCTGAGTTTTCAGAGATGCTGGGCAACCACAGCTCCCACTGACTTCCAGTCGGAGTTACTGGTGCTTAGCTTTTCTAGGAGGGGAGGGATTGGGGATGGGGGGGTGGAGGGGGAAGAATAAAAACACAAAAACATCAAGCCCACTTTGTTTACATAGGTGACAATAAAATTATTATTCTGTTTACAGCAAAAGGCTACCTCATATCTACTGCATGAACACACCTTTGTGCTGCTCTGGCCTTAAAGGTGGCTGTTGATCTATGGTACATACTTTTTATCTGTACTGAATATGTAACTGTTAGTTCAACACTGCAGACACTATGGTAAATACTTGTTTAAGATGAAGCATCCACTTGAAATTATGAGACCTTTCCAAACATTTCTTTGAAAGTTACTATTTTTCTGTCCAAAGGATTATGGGCACTGTTCACGGAAATAAATACAGCTCCAGAAGAGACAAAAATGTACATGCCTAAGTTAAACATATAGCAGCACAAGCTGCAGCAGGGAACTACTTAGCACTGGGCTGCAGTGGGAAAAAAAATCTAGTTATACTCCTTCAATAGGCTGCTCCAAATAAGCAAAGAACCTTTTAAAGGAGGAGGCACAGACTGAGTTTGGGATTCTTCCTTTGTGTCTAAGGACAAAATTAATATTCGGCAGCGTTCGCTCAGGCTAGATTTCCACCTATTCACCAGCCTGTCCTTGCCAGAGCGCTCCACAATAAAACTCGTTTGAGTAGGAATAGTTCAAATATCTGCTCAGACAGATGTATTTTTCTCCTAACAATAGTGGAGAGAAGGTTAAACCTGGAGCAAGAATCTCTCTCCCTCCCCTTTCCCCACTCCAAAATACTCAGTGTGATTTAATTGTAAGGGACATTGTGAGATATTTTTTACTCTTCCCCAAGGAGAGGTCATGATATTTAATTACATGCTACAAAAGATAGGTCATGAGGAAGACTTGTATTTGGAGGAAGAGCCAAATAACTTTTTGCTGCAGTTAATGGTAAATCTGGCATTGTAATACCATTTGCAATATTTTGCCTTTAGCCAGCTTTCAGGGAGTGCCAAACACCACATTTGGATCCTACCTCTTCCTGTTGCAGGCCACCTTTTTCAGCCATTTTATTCTGCACCAGTGTTATCCTGGAGTTCCTGCTTGGTTCCTGCTAACTTAGTTTTGTTAATAGAACCCCATTAAAAAAAAAGTGCTTTTAGACCTTGTACCATTCTTTGTAAGAAGAATTATAAAAGAACATGGGAAATCACATTGAGTCTTAAATTTAATTTAATTAATTTATCTGTAAGAAATGTTTATCATAAAAAATATATATGTATTCCCCTGTGCTAGATATTAAAGTAATTGGGAAGATATGTACATGTGCAGATGCACTGACTTTAATTTCCTAGAAGTCTTAATAAGATTTGAGTATTGTTTTAGAAACAAGCAGAGCCTTGTTAAATGCATTGATCTTATTTTGCTTAGTTTATCAACAGCCTCTTTAAGATCCGGTGGTTGTGTTACTCCTATTATAACTGTTGACTGATAACAAGAGGTTGATCTATGAGCACACGCTTCTTTTTTTTGTATGTAAACCAGAGCTGTGTATCAGCAGCTGTGGCAGCATTTTTCTGAGAATGTTGAAAAGTAGCAAAGTATTTGCTACCATTGTCATTGAACCAAATGTATGAGCAACCATCTTTACAAAGGACAATGGTTTTTACTACCTCTTGGATTACTAAGTTGAGCAACAAACAACTGTCTGACAAACATCGCCAGACTGGCTTTAGCTAGTATGTGTTGCTTGTGATAATAATAACAATAACCATACTAGAGACCAAAGTGAACACTGATTTCTATATGTCTTTAATACTGTGTCTTATCTAGTGTTTTTAAATTATCTTCTGTAGTATAGATTACCTCATTGTCCATTTTGACTTGTATGTTGTTTACAAGGTGAAATAAAAGAAAAATCACTTGAATTTTATGTTGTAAGAAAAAAGCCTTGAGTTGAAGTTTTGAAGGTCATTTCACCTGTTTACTGTCTTGAGGGACTAAAGCACTGATTGCCTTTCTACATATCATGTATTTTATATTCTCATTTCATGCCTAATGTCTTTTTTTTCCTGTCAGTCATGGATATTGTGAGGTTTAAAAGAATTACTTGATTAAAAATAAAACATATAACGTTGGCATTTACAGTGAGCCTTTGAGATCTGCTTTATTTGCATGGTAAAAACACACTGCATATCACTGGGGAGTTTTCTTTTGCACCTGTGCTCACTTAGTTTTGGGATATTACCTTCAGAAAAAATAATTTTAATTATATAAGCCATTGTTGGGGGGAGGGAGGGAGGCATAAATGTTTAATTCATACCTGGATCATACTTGCAGTACTGCAGAAATTGTACCCCAGAACCTATTCAGCTATTGAAATTAAACTGCAGGATTATAGCTTTTGGTACTTACTCTCTGTGAGAATACACTGGACATTAAAGCTATCAGACATTTAGACATTTAGGTTATTCTTCATCCTGAAAAGCTTTTGGTATTTTAAGCCTCATCCCATCTTCATTACTTCTTCCATAATCTGTAAGCTTGTATATGTCTATTTCATGCTAATTTAAACTGAATTGAAGAGGGGTTTCTTTTTAGAAAGGAAAGAATGAAAGTTTTTCATTACCTGGAATTTCTTTTTCTAAATTACATAAAGTGTTATTAGTGACTTGGATAGCATTAGCTCATCATGCCGTATTAAAATATTTGAGACCTTGTATATGCCAGCTCCAGTGCCTCTGTTTCAACACAGGGCTCTGCATGCAGGTGATAAATAGCAAAATTTAACAACCTCTGCTAATACAAGGCAGAAAATATATTTTTTTCTATTTGAACAAACACCTGCGTGAAAGAGTGACTATCTACTACTCTTCTAATCACAGAAAACTTCTATTTACTTCACCTCACGTCACCCCTCTAATACATGTCCTCAAAAAAGCATGAGCTATGAAGATGTGTCCCAATCACATGTCCAGTCACATCCAGTCATGTCCCCACCTCACTCCCAAGCTGTACCCAAATGGTTTCATCACTTTCATGGAACGTGGGAGAGGTGATTCTCAATCCCCTTGGCTAAGATTCCCCACGTGTCCCACTTCTTGTGTCAGTCATGAGGAGTGAGGCTTTCTTTGAAACACCTGACGAGTGCTCTGTGGAGAACACAGTTCACACCAGGTGCTGACATGAGCTCCTGGCCAGCCTTACCCCAATGTTTCAGGGAGTGGGAGGGGACACCTTGGGCATGCCACCCCCTAACTCCTGGAACACCCTGCAAGGTGACACAGGCAGGAGGAAGCTACCTTGGGGGGCGGTGAGCAGCTCTGGCCATGCGCAGATGTAGGAAGCCCTTGGAACAAGTGAAATGGAGAAACCTCCCCTCCAGCAGTGTCTAATGTTGACTGAAACCAAAGCACCTGGAAGAACAGCAGCACCTAATTCTTCCCACCTCATCTCCCAAAAGAGCAGCCCTCCTTCCCAGAGCCGCTAAAAGTCAGTATTTTTATCCTTTCAGCAGCTGCCCCAGGACAGTTTAGAGCTATTGTCTTCATGTTATAGGTGGGAAGCCTTGTCTTGTGCATTAGGCAAAGGCAGATCATCAGCAGTATCTAAATCCACTGCTGCAAGCCAAGGCCCCCCTTCCTAACCTTGCAGAGAAGTGGCCACTGCCACGCAGCATTAACAACAACATTGCTCTGTGCCAACAAGAAGAAATCCTTGAGCTGTAACTTCTAAATTAGTCAATAGATCATCAAGATCTCAGAAACCTTTTGAAATAACAATAAAAGTAGCATGTTTATTTTCTTCCCTGTTCTGTGCGTCCTGGGACACATGCTTCCAAGCTATCTCCAGCCTTTCTGTAACCCTAAGTGCCAAAACAAATGTAGCCATTTTTGAAAGAATTGCATTTTTCTTGCAATCTCTTGGGACCAGGAGCTGTGTACACAAGCCATTCATTTCAAAATTACTCATAATTTATGATAGACTCAGCATACCTATCTCCTTCCCTCAACACCACTTGACTTTCCCCTGATAACAAAAATATCCCAGATGCAAGTAATTTCACGTACTTTCAAGTTGTTTACATAATTAGCCCTTGCTCTTCCTCTATATTTGCACAGGAAGACACTCCGTGGTGGACAGGAGGGAATTAGTTTCATGGATGTCCTCCTCCTGATATTAGTATAATTTAGCTGATGTCCCGATTAATTAATGTGAACACCATTTTGGCAAAGCCCGCTGCTGTTTCCGGTGTCATCTGCTGCCTGCAATGCTGTTGACCTCTAGGATGACCAGTCCCCTCAAAAGCGGGTTACTCTGCATCAGTTACTATTTTTTGCAGTCACTGGCCACTGCATGATTGCAGAGTAGCTGCCATCGAGCCCCAGGCACCTTTTCAGGCTGCTGATGCTCAGTTAACATGCAGCTGGTCGATTTTTGTTTGCTGGCTGGTCAATATTTGGCCGCGGGCATTGCTTGTTATCTTAGCCTAGATATTCAGGGCTGGAGCAGCCAAACAGTTCATAAACCAGCAAAGATGGACTGGTAGTGTTACTAATGTTGGGCCAGCCAGGAGAGGGTGAACTAGGCAGAAAGAAAAATGAGTATTGAGCTTAGGTTTCCATCCAGGTTTAGATGCTTACAACCCATTTATTTCCAAATAATCCAGGATTCCAAGCCAGGAAGTACCAGCTGTTTATCTAGTTTGACCCGCTGGACAGCACAGGCTGTTAAATTCAGGGCGGTTACTACGGCATTGAATTTAACACTCGGCTCTAACTGGAGCCATGTTTGCTTGGGTGCTTTAGGCATATTTTCTAATTGGGCTTCAGATCAGGCCTGAATGGTTTTGAGAAAAAAAAGAGATGCTCTGCTCCATGACAGCTTGTTTTAATCACCTGCTGCTACCAAGTAGTGCCTCATTTCCAGTTCCACTGGCTTCAACTTCTATCTCTTTGTCCACTCCAGTAAAAGGTCCTATGTGCACCAATAAGGAAATTCAACCTTCTTTTTTTAGTTTTTAAAATTATAGACAAGACCCAGTGTCTTTTTTCTTTTCTTTTCTTTTCTTTTCTTTTCTTTTTTTTTTTTAAATGTAGAGTTGCCTCCTCCTTTATCATCATTTTGAGAAACTTGCCTCATTCAGAATCCTTTCACTTCTGTGCTGGGATAGCATATCAGCTCTGGCTTTAAAATCAACCTTGTTGCACTGCCAGTGTAGGTCTTCAGTGTCCTAGAAAACTAATTCTTTTGTCTTCTTTCCCTCTTAGAAATGTGCTGGATTATCACGCGCTGGGTTCTTTAAAGCAATTAGCTAAAAATGCCCCACCAAAACCAAATCAAACAAAATAATAAGAAAACCCAACAAACAACCAAACCGACTTCAGTTGGAGCATCCAAAATATTTGAGGCAATCAGACTAATCAGACATTTTGGGAAATACTGGCTGAAAGTTACTAGAATAATGTGTATAGTAAGTTAAATTTGGAAGTATTTTGGGAGCTGCCTGTGAAAGAAAGCAGCAATGCCATTTCTCCCCCAAGGCAGCACGGCAAGGGTGGGGGCTTGAAGCACAGCAAGTTCCTTTCCATTCAGCCCCCATTTCTTTCATCTCCCCTTGACCTACACTGACAGCTGTGACAAAAAGTCACAGTCAAGCCTGCTGAACCGTAACTTCTCTGGAGTTTCAAGCCTGAGAGTTTCTGAAAAGCAGCTGTCTTGCACAAAGCTGTGCAGAGAGGAGCAGAGGCTGCCCCCACAGAGACCCTCTGCTCGGCTGCGGCAGTGTGGGAGGGTGAAGGGGACAGGCACAAGCACCACACCAGCAGTCCCTGAGCCCTAGGATCTGTTTTTCTGTCAGCAAAAGCCAAGGCAAATTAAAGCAAAAGAACCGCAGGAACGGACATATGGTTTCAGCACCAGGTGATTAAAAAAAAAAAAAAAAGTAAAGAAAAGAAAGGGAAAAAAGAGGGCAAGGTTTGCTAGCCCGTCTGACCAAAGAATCTGGAAAAAATAGGATTAGTGGCAGCTCCTGGAGTTTGGGGACAGCCTATCACGGGGCTTCAAAGAGCAGCAGTAGGCTCAGGTATCTTTCCATCTGTTTCAGTAATGCTCCATTTTCAGATCAGGGACTGGGGTTGTTTCTCCTGGTGGCTCATGAAGAAGTGATGGCCCTGAATTGACCTGAATACTAAAAACTACAGCCTTGTTCCCCTGCCCGTATTGGGTTTGCTGGCAAGGTTTAGGGGTGTGGGTGGCAGGGGGAGTTACAGGGGTAACTGTAGGAGCTGCTGTAAGCTTTCCCCATGTCTGACAGAGCCAATGCCAGCTGGCTCCAAGGCAGGCCTGCTGCTGGCCAAGGCTGAGCCCAGCAGGGATGGTAGTACCTCTGGGATAACGGATTTAAGGGGAAAAATACTCTTCACAACTGCAGCTGGAGAAAGGAGTGAGAACGTGTGAGAGGAAGAGCTCTGCAGACACCAGGGGCAGTGTAGAAGGAGGGGGAGGTTCTCCGGGTCTGGAGCAAAGATTCTCCTGCAGCCCTTGGTGAAGACCATGGTGAAGCAGCTGTGCCCCTCCAGCCCGTGGAAGTCCATGGGGGAGCGGATGGATGCCCAGAGGAGGCTGTGACCCCATGAGAAGCCCACACTGGAGCAGGTTTGCTGGCAGGACTTGTGACCCCGTGGAGGACCCACAGTGGGCCACTGTTCGTGAAGGCCTGCACCCTGTGGAAGGACCCACACTGGAGAAGTTCATGAACAATTGCAGCCCGTGGGAAGGACTCACTTCACTGGAGAAGTTTACGAAGGACTGTCTTCCATGGGAGGGACACAACCCTGGAGCAGGGGAAGAGTGTGAGGAATCCTCTCCCTGAGGAGAAAGGAGGAGCAGAGACAACCTGTGCTGAGCCTGCCACAATCCACAGTGCCCATTCCCCATTCCCCTGTGCCGCTGGCAGGAAAGAGATTGAGATTTTGGGAATAAAACTAAGCCCAGAAAGAAAGAGTGGGGGTGGGGGGAAGAAGTGGGAAAGTTATTTTTAGATTTTATTTCTTATTACCCTACTCTGATTTGATTGGTAATAAATTATGCCGATTTCCCCAATTCGAGTCTGTTTTGCCCATGAGAGTGACTGGAGATTGATCTCTCCCTGTCCTTATCTCAACCTGAGTCTTTCATTACATTTTCTCTCCCCTGTCCAGCTGAAGAGGGAGTAATAGACCAGTTTTGGTGGGCTCTTGGCATCTAGCTGGGTCCACACACCACGCTGCCCAAAGTCAAGAGAGGCGGAGACTATTTCACCTTGAGCCAGTACTACTAAGAGACAGCCACCTCTGCAGAGCATCCTTCCTCTGGGTGCTGCGCTCTGCACAGGAGTCACCACAGTCGTGATGGGTGAAGGCTGTGAACCACAAAGAGGAAGGTAAAAACTTGTTCCTAGAAACCTCACAGAGATTCCTGGAAGCAGCAAGGGATGGGCTGAAGTTCCAGCTGTTTGATCAGACAGCAGCATCTTGACAGGTAGTGGGGTAAGACCTCCCTTATTTTGTCTGCTCGTGATTTCCTGCTGTTCAGCTTGACAAAGTGGCAAAGGTAGGCCTAGGGTTCTTCACAATTTTTCTTCAAGATGAACATTTTCTGAGCACTCTGGCAACTGGTAGGTTTTTGGGACTGGGAATGACAATACGCTAACCTATCTCTGAGGCTTAAAACAGGTATTTTTCTCTATAAACAAGAAATTTTTCAAATCAACAGCATTGACTGTTTTCCACAGCAGGAATTTGGACTGATTTACAGGTGAATTTTTTCAGAGAAAACAGCCTACCTGCCTCTTTTTACATGGATTTGAAGCACTACAGCGAGACATAGACACAACAGGAACAGGGAAGGTAATGGAAGAAAGTACACCAATCAGCACAGACCTTGAGCCCGTAAGTAGCACAAGGTATTTATTAGCTTGCAGCTAAGAGCTACCAGCAGTTACCAGAAAAACCTTGTCACCCTCATGAGTCACACAGGGACATGCTATACTCACTCAAAATCAAAACAAAATCATCCATTTCCTGGAACACTACCAGCACAAAGCCTAAGTGAAGTGACAGGATACAAGAAGAAAGGGCTGGTAGAAGAATAAAGAAGGTCAAGAGTCTCTTTCAATTGGTTTCCTCTTGCTGCAGAGAGACTCTGGCAGGTCCCAAGAGGCACAGGGCTCCTGGGGTCACCCGGAGCCCCCAGCAGAGCTTCCCAGGCCCGTGCCGGCACTGCCAGCATCCACCCGCACTCATCACCCGGTGCCTCTTAAGTGTCCATCTAACCTATTGCTTCTGAGCCTGGCTTTGTCCCCACTGAGTCAAAGGGGGAAGGATTTGGGTCGCTGTGAGCTTTTGTTAGAAAGGTTCCCTAAATTAGCTCCTCTATTTGAGATAAAAGAAGAAAGGGGTCCATCTTTATTTTCCCCATTCACCCACTGTAATTACTCCATCTCATCCCTGTCTGCTATTCACTGGCTCTCAGCAAGGCCCCGGCAGCCAGGTCACAGGTCAGCACCGAGGACAAGCCCCTGCTTCCCTGAAAAGGATTGAAATGTCTTAAATGCAGCTTCAGCAGCTTCCACAATGTGCCAATCCCTCTGAAAAAGTGGGTTTGGTGAACCACACCTGCAGTGACAGGGCGAGGAGACCACAGGTCTGGAAATCCCTGCTCCCACACTTCATTCTCTGGTTGTCACTTGGTCTGCTCAGGGTCTCAGGAAAACGGTTAATATACTCCAAGTCTCTTTATAGTGCATTGCTTTATTTCTCCAGATTATATAGCAAGGTACTTTCCTTGTGAATCTTCAGAGCTACTCAGCTACCTTGTTTGTATCTTTATTTTTAATTCAATGTGTAATTTTGCTGTTGTTGTTATTAATAGTCACGGGCCATCTGCACTTTTTCTCTAAGGCCTGGGAGAAGATCTTACCTTTAAATTTCATCTTAGAGCTAGTACTTGACATGTACAGAGATGCCCGAGAGCCCCTCTAACTTCTTACGATATGAGTTCTTCTATTCTAAGTCTTTTACACAGAAAGGATTTCCTGAAACAACTAACTTCAACAATTATAAAAACACTTGGTCTTGAGTTCCCATTTAGCAGTACCTGCACCAGAAGCCAAATTCCCAGATTACACTCAGACAGACAGCAAGAATGTCATTTTTTATTCCTGCACTGAGTCACCACCTCTGGGTTTAGATACCCACTATGAAGAACTAGGAAAATCAGATTACCCATAGAAAGTATTTGTAATGAACTATTGCCAGTAGCCCACAGGTTTGGATGCATCAAAACCAGACTACCAAATGGTCCACAAATATCAGAGGTGACACGTGAATCAAGAGCTGAGAGCCCAGGTGCCTCAAGCACAGCCTTATGGAAAGGGTTTGGGATGGGGCAAATGAGCAACCTTGGCTACCCCAGCTGACACTGTGTTACTCTGTGGCCAGAGCCAGTGCCAGGGCTCTGCTCTCCACCCCTGTGCTTCCCAAGGCATCGCAGAGTCACAGTAGGAAAATAGTCCCTGTAGGATAACCCATACTTTTTACTTCCACACTTCCCTTACATTCCAACACAAGCACTGTACTATTTTTGTCTCCTTTCTGCCATGCTGGCAGCTTTATCCCTGATGGAAATTGGCAATGGATGAAAGAGGGTAGCTGGTGTTTTCACACGTGTTTTCATGTAACTACTAATATTACAAGACCCATATATTTTTGTATCACTCTTCCAGATAGCTTCCCTCCTGGACCATGTCCAGATCGACCTTCTCCACTTCAATTGAAGCTCAGGGTGGGATCTGCATTCAGCAGTGAAAATGCCCTTATGGGGTTGATTCTCACCTGTGGTAGTTACATCAGTGACCTCCCTCCTCTGAAGGGAATTCTAAAGTCCCTGTCATGTGTCCAGCCCTGTTCCCTGCTCTCAGTACTGATGGGGGGGTTGGAAAGTGCCCTCAGGTGGCATGAAGCTAAAACGGGTGGCTGCACAGGGTTGGGTTAGAGGAAGAACATTTAGCACTTAGCAGGGTGGATTTCAAGTGTCCATCAGGGTGCAGTACCTTTCCAGAGGACACACCAGACCTGCAGATGATTTGGCAGCACTGGGATAAAAAAAAAGGGAAACTTGTGATGGGTCAGCTGCTGCATGTGTATCTACAACATGTAATTTTTGCTGAAGGAAGTTTGTTTGGAAAGATACACATCAAGACATCATAAAGCAAAAACTCAGAGAATCTGCTCTGTTCTGGCATCAGTGCTGAGGACCCAGCTGGAGCAGCTTCTCTAGCTGAAGGTACCACACGCCATAAGGTGATAACTTCTGGTACAAACAATGAGTGCAAAAAAATGCAGCTATGGGGGTTGGCTGAAAGGAGAAAATATCTCTCTTTTAGCAGTTTCCTTTTACAGGGAAGGCTGGCTCAAAGGGATTAACAAACAGCTGTTCTCCAAGTCCAAAGGAGAGGGAAAAGACCCCAAAACACTAAACCCAGTTTCTTTTAACAACACTTTTAAACAGGTCAGCAGTGGGTGACCACTGAACACCCACCTCTCTGACCTTACAAGGGGGGAACCCTGGGTTGGGCCAGACAAGCCCAGGAGAAGAGGTTTTATCTTTCCCTGTCCCATTCTGAAGGGGTAGAGGCCATCAGGGAAGAGAAGAGCTAGCTGGAATCTTGAATGCTTTAGGACTCCCACAGCAGCAGCTGCAAAAAAGAATCTGCTGCCTCCCTGCTATACTGCACAATGTACAAAGTCCTAATGAGGCAGGTTTTGATGAGAAATATCCCATTTACCTGGCCATGAGGGTAGCATTCACTTACTCTGCAAGAGTCATACTGCAGATGCCAAAAATTTCTGTAATAACAGCTCAGTGGATGTTATCATTTTCCTTTCACAGTACAAGCCAAAGCTGGGCTTGGATATTAGTGCATTACAGCTGATGTACATATCATTCAGTCAACAGAGCTGGTAAGCAGAACAAAAGGAGCGTAAGAAAGCGCATGAGAGGCTTTGCACGTAAGAGGGTTTGATTTTCCAAACTGAAGTGCTTGGAAGTGCCAGATGACAGTGGAAATTCTCCAGAAACATTTCCCTCTTTGGAAAAGAAGAATCATTTTTTCCTCACTGCAGGAGCCATTAAAATATTGCCCATAATATTTATATACAGCATCTCCCTTTTATTCAAATTGACTCTATTGGGGATTTCCATTAATTTCAGCAGTCAGCACTTTTAGGTACTCCTAAATGCACTCTATAGCATGATAAACACGATGCTGGACAAGAGCAGGGCTCAGATCAGCTGCTTCAAGACACAAATAGCTGAGTGATCATTTTTTCCAGGACATGATTGTTAGCACACAATTGATTTTTTCTCCTTGTCTTTCCTCAGTAGGCTCTACTGCACCTATCTCAGGGAGGCAGAGAAAGCATCTCCAAGAGGAAGACAGGAATCAGAACAGGAACATCCATCTGGGAAAGTTGTGCAGGGGCAGCTTACAGATCTGCCACGCATCAGCACAATTCTGTTCACTTTAGTAGTTTCCCTCAAAAGTCTGTGATCACAACTATACTTAAGCACTCCAGCCTAGAGTAATGTTGCCTCCATTGCTTACATTGGCACCAGAAGACATACTCTAAGCTCATCTGGCTCCTCCCCAAGCCTGAAGCTTGCATACACTACCACAGCCTCTGCCAAATCCATGTCTTTCCAATTAAGTGGTTTCTTTTTTTTTCTTTTGGCTTCCCCACTGATATTGACAGCATTTGCAAAAGCACGGGAAGTTTCTCCCCAGCAGAGGCTGCTGTTTGTCTGCATTCTTGTCTTCCAACATGAGCAATTTTAAAGATTTCTCCTTTGATGAGCAAAACAGCACAAATTCCAGGGTGCTTTTGCACACAGCTAATTTCTGTTACAGTGACCGACGGTCAATCAGAGCTCATCTGCGTTCATGCCGTTGGGCTGCGCTGGAAGAAACACTTGTGCTGCCTGAATGCACTCTAGAAGCAGTTCAGGGACAGGCTTGGCCACAATACAGCCTCCCAACTTCACCTTCCCTGACCCTGACAAGGTACCTGCAGCAGAGAAAAGGTACCGATTCAGTTCTCTTTGCTGCTTCCATTTGTAAGGCAACTTTCAGAAAGCAATTAGTTTTCTGAGAGGTTTGTGATGAGTGGAGATACAATTTAAAAGCAGGCTCCATCCAGTAAGATAGTCAATGTAAAAAGAAGCTGGTTTGAGCTGAATGCAATGAAAACAACTTGTAGATGAACTGTAATTAACTCCAACTGCCTGATTTAAATGAATATCACAGAAAAATTCTGTGGTTATAACCCATGGATAGATACCACTTGTGTGTTCATGTGCCATTAAGGATACAAACTAAATATGCTGAACCCAAAATGTTGTTTGTTCTGCAAAGAAAACCAGGGTTCTCAGCCCACTAAAACAAAACATGAAAACAAACCCCACTCATCTTGATACAGATTTGCTATCAGAGGTTATTCTAGGGGCCTTTATTTGTCTGTTGTTTTTTCACCTGGAAAATTTCAGATCCCCTTTTCTAGAAAAAGGCAGCAGAGGGAGCCAACATTTGCTGCAGTGCTAAGAATCCCAGTTTCTCCAGGAATCACACATTGAAAGTGTATTTTCTTGGCCTTTTACTTGTCCCATCCTCTTCAAATAGTACTAGAGCTCATAGTACTAGGTTTAAGCAATTAAAGGATGTCCACGACACACCAGGAGAGAAGTCTTTTTTCCCCCAATACAAACCCACAACTTTTCAGCAAACTCTACTTTTGTTTTCTTTTTCCAAAAAGTAATATGATTACCCCTTTGACATTTGTAAGAATTTGTATTTAAACTTTCACATTCTATAGGATGTTTTACAACATACCCTGGGCACATGAAAACCATTTTCTACTCAATACACTCTAAGTCAAAGAAGCAGTAATCTGTTAGGCACTTGGTCCTCCAAATATAATGATAATTTATGCCAGTACAAGTCTCTTTTTTCCTGTTGCCAATTGTATAGTTTAGTGGTGAGCACATAAAGGCTACAAATGAACATCATAAAGTTTCCTTTGATAACTGTCTCTACTGCCAGATGTGTTCAAAGAAGGAAAGAGAGAAGGCAGCAGGAAAGACACAGGGAGCCAGATAACCCCCACAATGCTTGCATGATCTTCATTTCTCTATGGGATTTCCAGAAGAGCAATTCCAATTTTGCATCCTCACCACAAGTACCTTTGGATTTTAGACAAAATTGTGTCATTCCTCCATACGCTTACAAAGATGAAATACCAGCTGGAACACAAGACTAAACCTGCTTTAATTCTCGGTAGAACAAACCCCTGTGGAGGTGTAAGGTGCAGGGAGCATGCAGACTCTTTACTGTGCACTCAAGACCACTTACCTCTCCTCAGCCCACAGATGACAACCACATGCACCACTGCAGCAGTTTAAGCACATCCCAGAAATGCATTTTGATGGATTTTCCCAAGAACAGAGGACAATCTCACTCAACTCCAAGAAAACAGAGATTGTCTCTTACACACCTGTATGCTGATTTTATCCTGCTGACTCTCACTCCTGTTTCCTCACACCCAGCCAAATGAGCCAGTCGTCTCCACCTGGGTTTCCCTGTTGCCACTGGTCCTAGTAAAATCTCAATGCTGAGATAGAAGCCTGTTTTCCCAGTCCACCTCAGAGCTCAGTCCTGACTGTGCTTTGGCACAGGCCAATGATGTGCTCCAGGAAAGGGAAATGGTGGAGGTGTGATGGGAAAATGTCCGCAAAACAGTAATGCTGAGTAATTAGTAAATGTAATTAACATTTACTAATATTTACTAATATTTTAAAAGATGCCTCTGAAGTCTTGCCTCTGAGCAGGTTTCTGTGTCTCTCCCCTGAAAGTGACTGCATGCCTCATGCTCCACACTCATCCCAAAGCCCTTAGAGATCAGGACAAGTCCAGTTTAGCCAGGAACAGGTACGCTACCTGCTCTTTCTCAGGCTTAAGCCAGCAACGCAGCCAAAGAACAGTGTCACTGCCAGCTTTCCTGAGTATGCCTGCATAGAGAAGTAGTCTAAGGAACCAGGTTGTGGACTTGGCTGGAAGATGAAATTTACAGCCTTTCAGAAAGGATTCCTTCCTCTCTTGTCTCTTCATGGACCTATGGCAGCTTTTGAAAAATTAAACAAGGAGGAAATTCAGAGAAAAACAGGGTGTTGTTTGGTTTTCTAAGTAAGTCGCAGTCCTCATAAAGTGTCCCTTGAAAGCCCAGCTAAGTACTTGCAGACATGAGTGATGAAACCCTGTAAATTTTTGGCCACAAAAAGTTTTTATAGAAAAAGATTTTCATAAAGATTTGGAGAAAAGCCGAAGTCCACTGAAAGATAAAAAATGTACAAAGTAAAACTCCAGAGGGTGGTGTGATCAGGGAAATTATTTTGAAAAAAAAAACTGCAGGAGAACAGGCATTTAAAAGCTTAGAAGACTCATATTTCTTCACAGTATTTTGGCAGACAATGTCGATACTATTATTAAATTCCTTAGTTTTCTGGAACAGGATGGAGCACTGAGTGACAGCGAACACAAGAGTGTTGATGGAATAGCATGCAAGTGGATGCATGTCAAGAGGCACTGCCTTTGATCTGTTCTTTGCTAAGAAGGATGACAGGGAGTTGTTATCCCAAAAGCACTTTGCACAGGAAATCAGGATGTGGCTGTAACAGATATTAATCCCCCAGGAGAAAGCTAAGGAGTAATTCAAGCATGGTAAATTGCAGTGACTGAACAGTATTCAGATACAGTAGGTGTAATACTGGAGGTTGTAGAAATACTTGCACTCATCCCTGTGCAAAGCCCTAATATCTACTTTATCTCTGATTTATGGATCTTACAGAATTTTCTGGGAAAAAAAGCTCTCAAGGCTTCTAGAGGTATTTAGCAAACACACAGGCATGACATAGCACAGCTGGAACTTAGATTTGTGACTTATTTTATGTGCATTAAATGCTAAGTAAATATTCTTGTGAATTTAGATCCAGCTAATATTTAAGCTCACTGAAAATGCTTTTTTCTACCTGTAGTCATAATAAATTTATCAACTGAAAAGTATTCTGTTCTGTTAAGTGGCCAAAAAAGAGCCCATCAACTTTTGCAGTGTTGTTGAGCCACTCCATATTGCTCTCCTTACTGAAAAAACAGTACAGAGACCATATTGCAATCAATACCAAGTGATCCCACGACTTTTGCTTTGTATTCATCTCTGCACCCTCTAATGACTTTCATATTATCATCAGCATGCTCTCAGGAAGTTTACATGTCAGGGCTAATTAACTAGGATGCTTTGTCTTCCCTTATTAATCCCCTAAGTACTGAAAACCCATTCCCCTTTAAGCAGGAGCAGCTGTGACCAACGTGGCATCAGAGACGCAAAGCCAGCATTTTACTCAGAAGCACTTGCTACAACATTTCTGGGAGAATAACTAAAGTAACTGTTGTTGTGATTCCAGTAATAAAGTTAAAACCTGTCTTTACAATTTGACTTCCCGAAACTCCATCCAAATGATTTGTGGATGTGCATGTGGTAGCCTGTCATGCACCATGTTTCTCTAGAAATTGCTGCCTTCAATATGCAAAGATACTTTCCAGGTCTGTACTTTTGCAATTAGGCTCTACCTAGACGCCAAAAATTTACTGAAGAGCCAAGCCCTTGCCTTTTAATTGTATCAGTATTGCTATTCTTTTTTTTTTTTTTTACTAAATCACTTCTTTTGTTAGATCTTTGTTTTGCTTACTAATGCATATATCAAGTAGCCTATTTTCCATAAGGAGATTATAATTCAGTTGTCCTTATTTCTTGAAAGGAAATAGTATAGGGGAAAAAAAAAGACATTTAGTATTTGCATATCAGTTCGACACATATTTTTTGAATTTAAATACCTTTGGCTTGTTTGTAAAATGACTATTTCAAAACAAGGGTTATCTAAAATACATTCATATTATTGGAAGAGTTTTGGTTGTTGAATTAACCTTTTCTACACTTGCCATTTACTGTGACATCCATCATGGACTAGAACCAGAGAGCTGTTTTTCAGCCTGCAGAAACATCATGTAGATCACAGCTACCATGTTTCTTTAAATTAATTGAGGTCTAGTGGTTCACCAGCTCTGCCACTACACACCTGACTTCCCGGATGCTGGGCTAAAGCTGATTTTCTGAATCCTCTCTAAATGCCCAAATTAATTTTTTTCCAGTTTCGGCCAGTTTCTCTGAAGCAGATTTACCTCCTGGGTAGGAGCACACAGGCTCCTGTGCATGTGAGTTCCAGCTCAGTCAGCTCCATATGAAGTTCATTCCACACAATTTAGGAGTGAGATAAACAGTGCTTTGCTATGAGAATGGGACAGAGCCTTAAGTGTATCTCTAAGACAATTCTTGATAGAGCTAGTTGATATATTTTTGTTCAGTCTCTCTGACACACGTGGTACTCAAGATGCATTTTTATATATACAAATTCATTGAAATCACAGAATTCTCAAAAAAAATTATTTTTTGGTGAAGTACCTTCTGTTTTTCCCCACAGGTATTCTAGTTAGCAATGCCAACAATTTGCTAGTACAGTTCATATCTGCTGCTTAGTTACAGTTATGACCAACAAAATATGATGTTCTGATTTAAAAATATATGTTGTTTTATCTTTGATGTACTAATTGAAATAAGTATTACCTTGAAATGAGTGAACCATGTGTTTACAGCACATCTTCTACCCCTGCACACAAGCTCTCCTTAAAATCTGAATGATTACATGATGCTTTTCCTTGCCTTCTGCAACAGCAATGGAAAAGGGTACCTCATTCGATACGGAAAATCAGTTTACAGTCTGTTTTAAATTCTGTTGTCTGAGAACAACTCTATTTGAAACAGCAGAGACAGAAGCAAGTTGTGTTTAAGTAATCTTATTTCCTATTAATTTTACCCATTTATCAGGAACTTACAATTTTTCAGTTACTCATGTTCAGGTAATAAAATGTATTTCTTTTGGTAAACTGCCATGGTTATTTATCGTTATTTGCAGCGTTACTGCTGCAGCATCCGTCCCGAGCAAGGGGTGCGCAGTGGGCACAGAGAGCTCAGCTCCTGCAGGCCCTCCCTGATTATTGAGATAAATTCTATAATAATTCAGAAGATGCAGTCTCTCCAGGAATTGCATATTTATTGCTTTGGTAACAATAGATGAGAAATTGTTCTGGTGGAGAAGGAAGATGTAGAAACTGCTTTTTTACTTTAGACACGCTGAGTCTTCTGGTTATTGCTAAACTGCACAAGTTCTACTCCACCAATTTGGTTTTCCTCCTTAAAGGAGTTTGAATGCTAGCAGAAGTTTGGGAAAATGACATGAGGGCAAGGACATGACTCCCTATATCTCCTCAAAAGTAAAATGTTTCCCATTTCATCTCTTACTCTCCCAGTAACCAAGGAGCAACCTCGGAGATATGGCCTCTGTCCCTGAGACATCGACCTAATGATGTCCTTAAACTACTCCATCACCTCCACCAGAAGTCACTGTGCTGCCTTTTGCACATGTGTGGTCTAAAGATATTTTGCATCTATTTGCATATGTCTCAGCTCTGTGTGCCATTTTTAATAATGCAAAACTGTCAGAAGCACAGGACACGATGATGATTAAACACTCGATGTAAATTCCCAGAAGCAGGAATGCTTACAACACGGGTTAAACTTCCAATCGCTTAATATGTGTCTTGATATTGCAGGAGCTTTTAAGGAGGGAAGAAGTGGGCTATATAACTTGGATGCAGGCTAGTTCAAGGATGTCCTGTCAGGTTAAATTTTAGAAACAATATGGAATGACACAAATAAAAAACCCCATACTATGACCCTTCTAATTGCTAGAGAGTTGACACCAAACTTCTATTATTCTACGTATCAGTTTTGTGCAATTCAGTAAATGAAAGAGTAACTATTTTCTGTTATATTTTGTTAAAATACAGTATTTGTTCCACAATTTTCAAGAGTTATGAAAGCCAAGTAGTACAGCAACCAGCTACATGTCTCCATGTATCACAGACAGGACTGCTACAAGTGCCTCTTATAAAAGCTTCCCAATGTCTCCCTTTACGAGATTGGGCTTTGCTAAACTTGCAGCCACCCTGTTTGGGGGTTTGAACAGGATTTCCTACATCAAGTGTCATTTGTGTGTCTCTTTGGGGGAAGGTTAATTCAGAACAGCTCAGTCAGTCCATAGATAAGGCTAAGGAAAATCATGGAGTTCAGTATAATTCAGTTGCCTAAAGAAGAAAAGGTTAAGGTTGAAAAGGCAGCATTAAATTTAAATCTTTGGCCAAGAAAAACTAAAATTGAAGTTATTATTACAATTGTAGAGTCAAGCAGTGAGATTAGGAAACCCTAGAGGCAAACACCTAAAAAAAAAAAAATTAGAGGCAGAAGATTGTGTGTTTTTCACGTGAGACTGTCACAATAATGACGGTTGGTACCAGGAACATGGCTTTAGAAACAGAGTTTCGAAATCTCCCACTGAAAACACTAAGATAGAGATTTCAAGAAACATAGGTAAATGAAGGGGGATATTGAATGGGAATATTCTCCACCACGTAAGCCTAGAAATTTCCAGCTAGTCAGCAACTTAATACTAAATCTATAATGGCAAAAGTCAAAGTAGAAATAAAGCAACCAAAAAAAGCAACAAAAAACCCACACAAGCTTTTACTTATTTTATTTAGAAGTAAAATAAAACATGACATTTCCATCTAGAAGCCACTGGCATATGCTGCAGTAAATTCAAACACAGAGAGGTGGGCTTAGCTTTCACATTCTTCCCAAATTCAACTCCTTCCTTTTGCACTGAGCTTTGTGCAGGCTCTGATACACCTGAGGACAAAACTGTTTAAGGCAGCTGCTGGAGTTCAAGCTTATCAGCAGACGGTGCTTCAAAGACATCATCTTCAACACTTTCTTCTATCGGCTTCATCTTTGCTGAAGTTCTCAGGTAAGGAGATGTCCGGCCTGGGCCTGTCACAGTGACAAAGAAATTACCAGTTAATTTAACAACATACACCTGCTACATACACCTATTTGTGACAAAGTGGACACAGTCTAATGATCCTGCCCTAGTTCTTTCATGAGAGGATTTTCTAAGTGAAGGTTTCTTCGTTATCTGGCCACGGGCACCAGGAAATTTTGGACATGGGACAGCCACGCTGCTATGAACCAGCAATGCCTGTTGCTAACCACAGACACAGCATCATCCCCAAGATTAGTGCAAACCCTGACTGCATGGGGTGCCCACTGCTTGTTCCCTGGAGGTCATTTTCTCACCATTACACTCACCCACTGACTCGTCTCCGTTCAATTACAGCAGCATGAGTGGCTGCCCCAAGTACAAAAGGTGTGTCCATCTGCACACTTGCCTGGCTGTGGGGAAGGTTGCTCAGTGCGCTGGGCAAACCTTGGGTGGGCACAGGATCAGAGCCACAACTGCCTTTAAAGCACAAAGTTACAGAATATGCTGAGTTGGAAAGGACTTATCAGGATCAAGTCCAGCTCCTGGCCCTGCACAGGACACCCCAAGAGTGTCCTGAGAGCACTGTCAAAACACTTGAATGCAGACACAACACTCCAGAACTCTGCCGGGCTTGGTGCTGTGACCACTTCCCTTGGGACCCTCTTACACCACTGAACCACCCCCTGGGTGAGGAGCCTTATCCTAACAGCCAGCCTAAACCTCCTCTGACACACCTTCAAAGGTTTTACAGCATGATAATGTAAAACTTAGGCAAGATTTATACCCCCATAAAAAACCACAGAGAAAACAAGATTTACAGGCAAAGGCCACATAACTTTCGACTGACAGTGATTTCACCGCAGCAAAACTACCTTTTAGAAAAGCAGCAACTTGTCTGCCAGAGCAGAGCTCACACCACAGCTATTACTGGCAAGACATTAAATGGAGTTTTTGTGCAAGTTACCCTGCAAACTACCTCTGTTGCACTTAAATTCTCAGCATATGCGTCAAACCAGAGAACTCCTTTGACATCAGCTGAACGGTTCTGCTTTCCATCGTTCACTGTGAAACTGAATCTACACGTGGACATGTTTTTCTCTCAGTACCCTCTTCTAGAGTTAGACCACCACAACAGTATGAGGTTGTAAACAGTATGTGATGACCAAAAGATTATGGAAATCTTTGAAACACCATTTGAGAAGAAAACAACAAGAGATAAAGGTCCCGCTAACAGACTGTTTGCATGCAAGCTAAAAATTTCAATATTCTTGAAAAAAATCCTGATAGCTATAACACACTCTTATTTTTTAAAAATGTTTATCAGATATACAGTACAGTGCTGTGTTAAGGAAGCCTTCTCATGAGGAAAGACTTGTTTGTACCCTATGTGTTACACACAGAGAACTTAATACAGTCACAGGCAACACCAGCAAGTTACAATATTACTGCATTTTTAAGTCACATTCACAAAGACACTGTTCGGAATTGGCATTTTAGAACTTTTTATGTTAAAAATGTGTTAGTATTCTCTTTTGAGATTCAAAAACTACTTAAACTGCCATGATACAGGGTTACTCCAACACATTTTTAGATACCGAAATTGTTAAACGTTTCTTTCCACACAGATGTGTTTTATGGCCTAAGCAAAAGACAACTAGACCAATTAATTGCCTAGTGTGCCCCACCCAAAGTCTGTGGGTACGTTTGGATATAAAATTGACTTTTCTGGGAAACACCCAAAGGTGAAAGGGTGCCTGAAAATGCTGAGTTACAGTTCCAGCTTATTTTTTGTAGATTTTTGTTGCAGAGTAGTTTATTGCTGTTTTTAAAATGGTTTTCTTCTGTTTAGACGTACTCAGTTCTCTCCAGAAAACAGAAGTAAGCAGCCATAAATTTGTACAACAGGATCCAATATAAGGTCTAATTCGCTCAGCCTGTTTGTTTCAAAGACATGCTCTTGTTTGCTCCAAATACAAAGTTTTGTCTACTGATGCCATTATCCAGGGTTGGACAGATGTTCAAGTGACTGAGTCAGACCTTCCCTTCACTACATTTTGTTGCCCTTTCTTGAGAGCCTAAACCAAAATACATATTAAAATTCCTGTGAAATCCAATCCTGCTTTTAACCACAAGCTGGGAGCATATAATTTGATAATACCACTAAAAGCATTACCGAACCAAAACCTTTCCACATTCCTGCTCAGCTTAGGCATTAACAAATACAGATACATAGACCAGCAAATCTGAGATATCTAAAGCAGGTACCAGGAAAGAAAAAGAGACTGTATCTCTAATAAATATGTGAATGGCTGTCAAACAATAGGATTACAGAGTAGAAACTAATACCAAAATACTCTTTAAAGGACAGAAATTCAGGTGAAACTAGGCTTGTGATCAGGTTGGACTATTTTTACTTAACTCAAATTTTGGAAAAAGAGATACTCTATTTCACTCACTAATGAATTACACACAGATGGACCATGGATGTCAAGCACAAGTGTCACATGATAAACAAGCCCCACTTTAATACCTTTTTGAGGATGCCTGCTGAGTTAATGTGATGTTATCAACAGAAAACATCATGCTGCAAACGACTCACTCCGTAAGCATTATAGAACTCTTGTTGGTTATTTCCTTAATATAAAAGCAAACAGTTAGTTGGATGTCTTAGTTAATTAAATTCGAAACATACTTTTGTTAGTAATTGTAGTTTGGCACCTGCTAATTAGTACTTTTAACCCTTTTATTACTAAACACTTTGAAAAAGGATTAAAATTAATTTCTTGAGAAAATGAGTCATAGCATATCATTTATAGCACTGATAAAAGCATAATTTTAAAAGATGGGATTATACAAAAATATAAATGCTCATTTTTTCAAGAATATGGAAATTAGGAGAAGAAAACTTGTTTGCATTATAGTAGTCAAAAATTATATTTGTAGTGGGAGGCTTTTGTCCACACAACAATCACCTAGCAATGCTGTAGAGTTCCCGTGCAGGTAAGTTTCTTTAATTAATTTTTTTATTCTAATGTAAAAAAAAATAAAAAGTTTGTCATTTCCATATGTTTCTCACAAAATCTTTTGAGGATTTTGGATTGTGTTTGCTTGTTCTAGATAAACAGATGTATGCCTGTAGAGGGAGGATCCAGGGAACAGCACTGGAACTGTAAGCCTCAGCATGTGCCTTATACTAAATCTTAAAAAGACAGACAAAAAAATACCCCAACTGTTGCACTGAGAGCACCCAGGAGAAGATTTTTGAAAACATAGTAGTGGCAACATAAATGGCAGATTTTTTTTTGTTCCGTTTTCCCTGTGATCTGAAAAAAAAGTGCATACTTGGCCACAATCCACACTGAATACAAATCTTTAAGCAGAGCTCACCTTGGTAGCAACCCCATCATTGGCAACGACAGTACCCTGGAATAACTAACAAACCATCTTGGCAATAACTAAGATTGAAGAATTACAGTTCAAGGAGATAAACAAACCTTTTACAGAAGTCAGAAATTTCACAAACTAAATTCAAAGAAGAAATAAATAGCAATATTTCCTGAGGTGTATGTTGCACTGGTGTAGAGTTCCTCAGCCTCCCCAAGAGTAAGGGAAAGTATTGGACTTGGTAGGCTGCTGCCTCAGCTGGGCTGAGGAATTTCAGAACATAAAAGACACATAAACCCCTCTCTCTTGGGGAAAGCACACCCTGTATACCAAAAAAAATGTACACAAACCAAGGAAAAGTACAACAGCGAAAAGTGTATTTATCAAGTATGTGCTAAGCACAAATGCATCCTGGGGATTTACATAATTACAGCTGAACTTGTCATGCATTTCAATTACTTTCTCCCAAAGCTGAAATACTGGTGTAAGAGTTTTGCTGTTAAGCTTGAAAGAGACATTTTCATTCTAACTAATCGCACAAACACAGTTTTACAATTTCTTTCTGAGTGTGCAAATTCACCCAAAGGCTCTGTGTGCAAAGGAGTGGCTTCAATTTCATGGAGCTTTGGTGTGCATGGAACAGGTGAAAAGCCACCCAAGGGTTTAAAGGTAAAGATCAGAGAACAGACCAACACAGGAGACTTCGTGGCAGGAATCTGCTACAGGCTGCCTGATCAAGAAGAGCAAGTAGAAGGAAGCCTTCTTTCAACAACTGGATCACAGGCCTTGGTGCTTGTGGGGTTTTTTAATCACCCCAGTGTCTGGTGGAAAGGCAACAGGGCTGGGAGCAGGCAGTCCAGGAGATTTCTGGAATGTAGCAGGCAATTTCTTCGCACAAGGGATCGATGAGTCAGCTAGGGAAGGCGCTCTGCTGGACCTGTCACTGACGAACAAGGAAGAACCCATCAGGGAGCTGAAGGCTGCTGGTAATCTTGGCTGCAGTGTCCAGGAGCTGGAGGAGTTTAAGATACTGAGCGGTAAGCAGGACAAATAGTAGAGTTACAACCTTACAGGACAGAGGACTGTGGCTTGCTCAGGGTTTTACCTGGCAGGAACCCACGGGACATGGCCTCCAAAGGGACCCAAGGACAAAAGGTTCGTCTTCAAGGACACCTTCCTCAAAACAGAGGGACAGTCCATTCCAGTGTACAGAAAGTTGAGCAAGCGTGGTAGAAGGCTGGCATAAATGAACAGGAAAGTTCTGACAGATGTCAAACACACACACAAAGTGTAAGTGGGGATGAGCTTCCTGGAGGGAGTACAGAACCATGGCCCAAGCATGTGCTGATGAAATGAAGGAAGCCGAAGCTCAGCTAGACCTGGATCTAGTGAAAGGCAACAAGAAAGGCATCCACAAATAAACCAGCAACAAAAGAAAGACCAGGGAAACTGCCAGGCCAGAGTTCAGTGATGCACAGGACACAGGAATATGAAAAAGTCTGAGATATTCAATAACTTTTTTGTTTTGGGTTTCTTTTTTTACTTTAGAGGTTTGTCCTGAGCCCTGCTAGGGCTCTGCATCCAATGGGAGAGACAGAGAGTGATGCTTGACCAACAGGAAACCTGGACTGAGTCAGGAGCAACTTTAGCTAACAGGGTGAACACAAGATTGTGGAACCACATGGGCTGCATCCAAGGGTGCCAAGCATTGGCTGATACAATTGCAAGGCCCCTCTCTATCATCTTGGAAAGATGATTGCCATCGGGAGACACAAATGAAAATGCCAACATCACAGCCATTTTAGTGAAGGGCAAGATGGAACACCCAGGGAACTACTGGCCTATCAGTCTAAATGCATTTCCCAGGAAGATTATGGAACTTGTCTTCCTGGAAGTCGTGTCCAAGCACACGAGGGATGGGAGGGTGACTGGGAAAGCCGTCATGGACGCTGATTGCATCTGACCACTCTGACCACCTTCCGCCTTTGGTGGTGAGATGATGGGCTCTGTGGATGAATGGAGTATAGTGGATGTTTTTTACCAGGATGGTAGCACAGCCCTCCACAGTCTGCCACTAAATCCTTCCGGACAAATGGGTAAGAAACAGACTGGATAGATGGACTACAGCTTGGGTGGAAAATGTGCTGTACTGCCAAGTTCACAGGGTGGCGAACAGCAGTGCAAAATCCAGCAGTTACCAGCAGTGTCCTCAAGGGCCAATGCCAAGGCTTATAACATTCAAGATACGAATGACCTGGATGATGGGATGGAATGCACTCCCACCAAGTTCACAGACAAGAAGCCAGGTAGTGAGGGAAACTGCTGACAGGCCAGAGGGTAGGGCAGTGAGTCTGGACAGGCCAGTGGAAACAAGAGAAAAGGACTGACAGAAACTAGAAAAAGTTCAAGAAAGGCAAATCCCTGCACCCGGGATATGACACACCTACACAGCATTACAGCCTAGCCCCCAGCTGGTTGGAAAGCAGCTTTGCAGAAACAGACCAGGGGGTCCTTGTGGACTGCAGAATGTCCCTGCAGTGAAGAGTGCCATCCATATATTGGGCCACCTTAGCAGCATATATTGAGCCATGTAAGCAAGAGCATAGCCAGCAGGTCAATGAAAGAGATTAATCCCCTCTATTTGGCATTTGTGAGACAGGATCTGGAGTGCTGTGTCCAGTTTTGTTCCTCCCTGTAAAAGAAAGACATGGACATACTGGAGTGAGAAGAGTGGAGTGCAACCAAGATGGCCAGAGGCTGGGGCAGTGAGGGAAAGGCTGCAGGAGCTGGGTGTGTTCAGCCTTAGGAACAGAAGGCTCCCAGGGGATCTGACTCTTGTCTTTGGCTACCTAGTGGAAGGCAACATAGAAGAGAGAGTCACACTCTTCTCAGAGGCATGCACTAAAGAAAGAAGGAAAACAAGCATGAGTTGCAATAAGGGAAATTTTTTCACCGTGAGGGTGGTAAGTCCCTGGAGCAGGTTGCCCAGGGAGGCTGGAAAATCTTCCAGCTTGGAAATGTTCAAAGCTTGACTGGACATGGCCCTGCTCTAGCTGATCTTGCTTTGCACATGAGGTTGGGCCTGATGATCTCCAAAGGTCCCTTACTACGTCAACTCCTCTGTGATTCTGAATGTCCTTGCAGGGAATGGAGGAGAAAAAAAAACAGTACTGGAATTTTCATCAAACTATATACCAGGTGTCACCCTTGATGTTCTAGTAGGGTGAAGCACTAGCAGGGCTTTTGCTTCCATCTATCTGAGCATGCAGACTACACAAATGTTAAAGAGTAAAACCAGATAGGCCCTCCAAGTCTGAAGGTGTTCCTGGATGAGAACTGTGAGGAACACAATGGAAAACAAATAATTAAACAGAAAAATGTAAATATTTGAAAACATTTCCTCTTCTTAGCAGAGACTTTAACCATAATAAATAACCTGCAGAGTTTTTTTCCCTCATATATTTGAATTCTAGTCACTAAAAAATAATATTTCCAAAATCAACATAAATAATCCTGTATGATCCTTTTAAATGCTGTTAAACTAACAGCTTATGCCAAATACAAAAATTGAGCATCCTCTGTGGCTTTTTTATTCAAACATTGCTTTTAGAATTCAGGCTAATGTTGATGTTTAGATTCAGGTGAACTAAAAACAAACAACAGCAAAAGCCTAGAAAGAATAATTTAGAATGTTTCCGTAAAGGAATAAATTACAAGAATAGAAGCAAAAAGGTCAGACATGATTTCTTCTCTCACTTCATCTGTTCTCTACTTCTTCTGTCATACAAAGCACAGGAGAGGAGAGCCTGACAGGATACTTGGAGATTTTCCAGGTGACATCAAAATATTGGTTGTATACCACATTTCTCCAGACCCTGCCAATACAAACAGTCTCAGGAGGAAAAGTAGAACACCAAGTTGCTGAGGGAAAATGTTTTGTTCGGGTTTTTAATTTCTACAAGCAGCAGTCACAGACCAAAGGACATACCACTGTGACTAGCACTGTACCTTCAGTTTTGCCCCATCACTATAAACATTCTATATTATGTCTAAACATAAACATAATGCCAAAGATTATGACCACACATGCTGGGGTTTTTTTCCAGTATGTACACGAGGTATCTTCATTTAGCACACAAAGCCTCATGCATCTAATGACTGCCCTACATTTAGGTCCCTTCATTTAGCTGATGTACAGCAGCACCCGAAAAGCCACAGTCTGCTCCCACAGAGGGCAGAAGGAATTCTGCAGTAGTCTCTAATGGTCAGCCCAAGCCGTGTCCAAAACTGGCACAAACTATTCTGAGCACTCACGAAGAGAGGACGCAGAGGAAGTCCCACGAAGAAACATCTGCAAGCCATCCTCGCTGTCGCTGGTACTGGCCATGCTGTTCCTCATCTGCATCACGGAGAGCTGGGAGCAAAGGCTGGGCTGTCGATCAATCTTCTTTGAAGCCTAAAGAAGAAAACAATTATTATTTTAAAAAATATATCAAGCAAATTAAAATAAAAATGGAAAATTACTATTTCCCTTGTTATTGACGCTCTGGTCTCAGCCATGATTATACAAGAAAATTGTTATAGGAGAAGATTCTATGCAGTGTAAATCAATTTAAATGACAACAGAAAATGCCAGTAATATACTGGAAATAGAACATTGGCAAGTATGAAACTGCACATTAATTATTCAATTTCAATTTGCTTTTGTACTGAAATTTTCATGTATTTTCTTACAGAAAGCTTTGGGTTTATTATCTGGTAATTCATTATTTAAATATGATGCTCTGCAATTAAATGTAGTCTTTCTGATGAGGCTGGTCCTCCTTGCTAAACAAAACAGCACACTATGTATAGAGGCAATTTATACCTTAACAGAAACACGTTCATTTTCCTGGCTTTTCATTTCATCATGTTAGAAAAGTGGTGACTGTCATTCCTTCCCAGTACATGACCATTTGGCTCTTGATTCTACTGCAGACTAAATGCATCAGGTGAACATTATCCCCTCTGCCTGCCAAATGGCCTGAGGAGCTTCCATTTTACTTTGAGTAGCCTTCCTGAGAAGCCTTTGTACCATAACACTTATATGAAGCCATACATTGTACCTCGTTAGGTATTACTGCAAGCCAGAACGCTATTTTAGGTATATGTGAAAGGTAGCAATCAATGACAAGACTATAATGGATAACTCCACTTTGCTGAATTTTAAAAGTCAGGAACTAGTATCCTATTTCATGCAGAAAGGAATTACTATCTTCCCAACACTAGTGAAAGTCTCCCTAGGTAGGAGAAAATCACAGGCTTCCTTACAAAATAAATTAATAATTTTCTGTTTTCCAACGGAGAATTATTTGATAGTTTTACCTTCTTACTACCATTTTGAATAAGAATAATCAATACTCAATTTATTTCCATTGTCCCCTATGTACAGAAGTCAACCACGTTTTCTGATGAGATTGACACCAGTTAAAAGGCATTAAAGACACCAATAATATTTATATTTGAAAGTGAAGCTTGTGAGAGGTGATATGTACATAGAGTGCTGGCAACGGGAAAATTAAGAATTTATTTGACAGTTCTCACGCTAAGTTAAATAGGAAGAGCTTGTGCAACAGGATTTTTATTTTAGGAAGAATAAAAAGATACTACAAATTTCCCAAATGCTCACTCAATTTTTACAACACACATTTTCAAAACTTACTATAATAAACCAACCACAATAATCTTAAATTTATGTGACTATTGCAACTAAAAACAAAGACTCAGTACAAACTGAAGTTAAAGTGTGCAGATGTTAAGTCAAAGGAAGGGCAAAATTTGTTGGATTTTTTAAATCTTCGAAATTATGATAAGGAATAACTAAGGAGACAAAGTTAAACTAAACCAAGATAGTTCATATATCCATGAGTACAGCCAGATCATTTGCCAGGACACCTAAAACACACTCCCTCTACAGGCAAAGAACAAATTATATTCAGACCATTTAATATTTTAGATGTAATTATATTTATTTCTATTTTATATGCATTCCATTATTCCTTACACCAACTGCATAATATCAACATAATGTTTGCTGTTTTTTTAGTTTGCAACCCTCAAACACATGTTGAAATTATTCTTCCTAGCAATCAGTATTACATAATTGTTTGCCCCCAGTAAGAAATTTTTCTAAGAAAAAACTCTGAAGCTTCTTTTTGCAGAGGCACTCATTTGTTCGTGAGAAAGGATATCCAGGGAGAAGCATCTTTTTAGCTTTTGGCCATCACGTCTAATAGTTAGTTAGAAATATTTCCACAAGCTGATCAGTTCTGAATCTCAGTTACTCATCTTTCTTGTACATTACTGTGCTAACTTTAACCAACATTGCTTCTGACAGAAATGTTGTACTGACTCACACCTTGGCACTCAAAGGCCACGAGTGTGCATTCAGCAGCTGATGGCAGCAGGTTAAAATAAGGTGCTTTAAGAGCATTTAAAATATAAGTAATAGCACATTTTCGTGTGGGAGGAAAATTCCCAAACAAAACTTAAGTTGCTTACCTTGTCATTTAAGGTTGGGTCATTCAATGAATAAAGTTTATTTGTAATGTCTTTGCCAATAAGGTACTTAAAGATCTCATAAAGAAATGGCTCAGACTCCAGAAAGTAAGTCAGCCGTTCCCTGGACCAGCACAGGAACTTGCAGTTATCATCTGCAATAATGGTGACCTGAAAAAAAATGCATGCTCAGAATTAGCACATTTAAAAATGTTTTAAGACAAGCACACTTAAACATGCTTTAAAAGAATTTATACCATTTTATTTGTGACTCCAGTTAAAATAACTCTTAAAGCCATAAAGCTCTTTGGTATCCCTTTGTTATGAATGTGATGTTCACAAATGTAAAAATTCTCAGCTATTTATTATCATTATATTTTTAACTAATATGTGTAGCCAGTTTTTCAGAAAACCTGGGGGACAATAACAGGGGAAAATCTCTCATGAGTTCCCAAACTGTAAAAGCATTTATGTAAGAGGAATTTTATATTTAAAGTCAGCCCTATAGTGATGCCAGTACTTGCAATAGGCCTGCATGTAGCTTGGTTTTATTTTACATTACTGTCACCAAACAGGAGCAACTGGTATCACCCAGGGGTCTCCATCAAAGAGTTTTTAGTGATTTAAAAAAGATGTTTTCATCTTCCTCTCGTAACTGTCAGCCCTGCTGATCCCACAAGTACTACCTTGTAGCAGTTGAGCCAGGGCTCTGTTTGCTCAGTTATTGGTAATCCAGTTATGAGAAGTTAAAGGGGAGCTTGCCCCTCTCATGGGAGGCTGGACCGGTCAGGTTCATCCCCCTGTGCCAGCAGAGGGCAATGCCACACCAAAACCCACACTGGTCACACCCAGGGGCAGGTTTAGCAAGGGGAAGTCAGGCATCTATAAATAAATCAAAATCAGGTGCTCTCTGCTTTTACAAGATAATATGAAGTCCTGAAATAAAACCCAAAAACCCATAAAGTCCAAGAAATAATGGAGAAGTGTCATATATCCATGGATACTTAACCCCACAGACGGTAATACAAGCCCACAGGCTGCGGAAGAATTCTCCAGCATTGCCAGCAGATGGGGTCCTTAAGGCTGAATCCGTGTGCTCTCGAAACAGCAAGGCTGCCGGTATTTACAGCAACAAGCAGAACCCGCGAGTAAAAGGATGTACACTGCTTCAGGTTACAGTAACCTCTAAGGCGGGCAGAAGCTGAGGCACGACCCTTTTCCCTTGAGAGGGATCCGTATCCAGTTGCTTCCAAGAGAAAGGGGCTGTGCCAAGAGGGCAGCCAGGCTGTGGGAAGCCTCGCTGCCGCAAAACGAATGCATCTGGAGAAGTCTCTCCCCCTGGCGCTACGCCTCATGCCTGACTGGAACATATGACATCAATCACTGGTTTTAGAGTCTGCACTGCTCTGCCTGCCTCCCCTTCTGCCACGGTATCAGTCAGTCACAGTCTAGTCATTATTACACATATCTATCTAAAGAACATCAAGAGGTAGCAAAATAGCCGTTTCTACTGGAAAAAAACCCTTCTCTAACAGTATTCCACCCCCCAAACTATAATAAAATATATTTAATATACCAGCATCATTTCACTGCTAGAGATACATACCCTTATTGTTCCACACATGAATATTTTTATTCAAAATACTGAGATAATTTTCAGCTTATGTTGCTTTAACAAATTGCAAAATGACAGAAGAATTAATACACTTTTATAAATACCAATTTCTAATTACTAGTGCCTGAACTTCTAGACTTTCATTATCTCAGTAATTCTTTTTCCCTTTTCTTTTTTTGAACCAGTGATGAGATCTGGTCATGTCATCTCTTTTTCCATCAAAACTGCCTCTTAAATTATTTGTCCTGAACAATCTCTTAACACAAAATAAACTTGGAAACAGTGAAAGAGAACGGAATAGCAAAAGCCAGACTGCTCAATACACACCATCATAAAACTGTTTTGCAGCATTTAATTTTAAATTTATTCTTGATATGGTCCATTTTTAAACACCTGTACTAGAAGGTTAGCAAAATTATGCGGGTCAAGTATTTCACTGTTGATCAAATTTATACTCTATTTTTTTAATGGTCTCCCCAGCTCATACCCAGTGACATTTAAAATAAAGCGTACCTGGAATTTCTCACCCCGGTTCATCTGCGTTGATCGAAATTCAGGAGAATCTATAAAGGCACAGGGGTAAATATTATGCAGAAAATGCCCTCGATAAGACACCTTCATTCTGGAAATAAAAATGTATGGAACAACATTTTAAAATCACAGAGGCTGATTAATTTAATCTAAATTTGGGTAGGACTACTGACAACGGTAAAGCAGTAGGTAACAGGAAAAAATATGTTCATCTTCCAGAATGTCACTCCCAGAGCTACCCTGTTTTCTGCCTAAAGCTCCACTGATTCCAAGCAGAACAGGCTGCCAGACAAATAGAGAATTGACGAACATGGTGTGTACCCACATAACATTGTTATTCACTATGAGAAAGGTCAAGTTACACAGCCAGACCAGAATCAGGCTTCCCTTAGGTAAGTACCTTTGTGGTAGTGGGTAAGAAAAAGAGTGAAGCCTGACATCATCGTTGCTGTCAACTGAAACTGGTTAAAATATTGGCCAGAATTTAGCATGAGTTTCAAGATCACAGCTTGGCCATGGGCTTGTATCTTACCCTTTCTCACCTGGGTTCTGTCTGCCTCTGGGCAGTGCACCCGGCCCTCTCTACCTGCATGTACAGGTGCAATGAATCAGTTCCAAAGGCCTGCTGTTGTAAAGGCTACTGGAGGGATACTTCTCTCATGCACCATATTTTTTAACCTTAAAACCTGAGAATGGACTGAGGAGACAACTAGGATATCTAAGACTCAAACAAATCTTTTGCTTGTTTTGCAAGACACTGCCTTTGGTATTACACAAATATAATTCCCACTAAAATCCAAAACGGTATCACAAAATAGTCTATAAGTTATAGACCATAACATGCTAAAAACAATTACAACCTCAATAACTTCCTAATTTATTCAAGCATGATACAAAGCATGAGTCTGTCCCTAAGGTTTTAAATAACCTACTTTCCCTTCAGCAGGATGCTTAGCCTATCATCGACTGATGTTTTATCTTCTGCGGCATAGGCTTGACCTGTCTTCAAAGTCTGAATGTTGCAGAATTGTCCAGTTAGTCTTTGGAAGAGCTCTGGAGGCACATGGAGAGGTTCAAACATTCTCTTGTAGAGGCTGCTGAGCTCCTTCTCTATCTTGATCTAGATTGGAAAAACAAGAGACATCAATAAACACAGATGCATTAATTAAAAACAGGTAACATCACACACATGCTTTAGCCTGAGGAACATCTTTGGCTTCACTATGCTTAAGCAAGGAAAGAAGTGGTAAATGTGCGATGTCTATCCACAAACACTGCCTATGACAGGGTGACCAAAACCTTATCTAAAATTAGCCAGGCTGGCACACTGGTTCTTTAGAATGCTGTTCCATCCAAGTGGCACATTAAATCACACACAAGGAGCCTTCTGAGACTTCTGTTGACGCAATAGTGAGTAGGACTTGGGCAAGAACTTTACAGAGAAAAAAAACGAGGTTGTCTTTCACACCGCATGCACACATCACCCTGGCTATCTCTTAGGCTCTCCTGGGAGCCCCTCTCATCCCTGAGATTCTTGGCTTACTTGCAGCAGAAAAGCAAGTCCTGAAAAACAAACCAATTATATTGAAACCACATGTGATGAGGGAGGAAAAAAAAAAAACCCAAAAACATTGCCAGCTGAACATCCCACATCTAAGAGCCCACCCAAACTCAGGCAGCAGCAGTGAGGGAAAGGATGTTGGCTGAAATCCCAAGCCTGGAAGTCTTCCCTGAATGAAGGAAGCAGGGGATGAGACAATATTACAGCCTTCCTGAAAGCAGAAGCAGCCTGAATAAAGCCTGCATATTTGCTGTGGGGAAGACAAATTAGAACAATAAGCATCAGCTAATGAAAAAAATAAAATATACATAGAACACAGAATAAGGAAAAGCAACCAAGAGAAAATGGCAGAAAAGAAGAGAAAGAGGCAAGTTCCTGAGTCATGTTCAACATTTCCTCCAGGACCTGCAGGTCCTTTTCTACAAAGCTGCTTTCCAGCTGGTCAGTCCATGCCATGTGCTGATGCATGGGGTTATTCCTCCCCTGGTGCAGGACTCCAATTTTTGTTGAACTCCATGAGGTTCCTGTTGGCCCATTTCTCCAGCCTGCTGTGGCCCCTCCAGATGCTTTGCCTTCTAGCGTACCAGCCACACACTAGTGTATGTGTAGTACACACCTCCAGCTAGACTTCTTACCTCTGATTACCACACCCAGGCCAGCCATTCAGCCAGATTTCAATCCATCTCACTTTGTCCTCATCCAGGTCACACTTCAACAGATTCTCTATCAGGGTTTTACACGAGACAGTGTTGAAAACCCTACTGAAATTAAGGTAGAGGATATTCACCATTCTCAGCTATCCGGTCAGTCATTTAATCACAGAAGGTTATCATAGAATGGCTTGGGCTGGAAGGAACCTTAAAGACCACCCAGTTCCAACCCCTCTGCCATGGGCAGGGACATCTTCCACTAGACCAGATAGCATCAGAGTTTCAACCTGACCTTGAACACTTCTAGGGATTGTGCATGTACAGCTTCTTCAGGCAACCTGCTCCAGTGCCTCACCACCCTCACAGCAAAGAATTTCTTCCTAATACCTGATCTAAACCTACTCCATTTGAAGCCATTCCCCCTTGTCCTGTCACTACCTGCCCTTGTAAAATGTCCCTCTCCATCTTTCTTGTAGTTTCCCTTCAAGTACTGGAAGACCACAATCTGGCCAGCCCAAAGCCTTCTTTTCCAGGCTGAACAACACCAATTCTCCCAGCCTTTCCTCATAGGAGAAGTGTTTTACCTCTGTGCTCGGGACCCCAGAGCACTCCAGGTGGGGTCTCATCAGAGCAGTTGCTTCCATCACCCTGCTGGCCACACTGCCTTTGAGGCAGCCCAGGGTAGAATTGGATTTCTGTGGCTGTGAGTGCACATTGCCAGGTCAAGTCCAGCCTCTCACCCACCCCAAGTCCTTCCCTGCAGGATTGCTCTCAATCTGTCCATCCCCCTGCAACACTGGGGTTGCTCCAACCCAGATGCAGCACCTTGCACTTGGTCATGTTACATTTCATGAGATTTCCATTGGCCCGCTTCTCAAGCTTGTCCAAGTCCCTCTGGACAGTATCCCACCCTTCCAGTGTGTCAAACAACTCAGCTTGGTGTCATCTGTAAACTTGTTGAGGATGCACTCAATCCCTTTGTCCATGTCATTAATGAAGACAGTAAGTAGCACTGGTCCCAGTACAGACCCAAAAGGGACATCACTCATCACTGATGTCCATCAGGACTCTGAACCTTTGACCACTACCCTCTGGATGTGACCATTCAATCAGTTTCTTTTCCATCTATTATGAGGCTGGTTAAGCAGGACTTCACCTTGGTAAATCCTTGCTGACCACTCCTGCTTACCCTCTTGTTCTTCACATCCATAGAAACAGTTTCCAGGACTATCTATTCCTTCTCTTCAGAGATCAGGTTGAGGCTGACCAGGCTGCAGGTCCCTGGGTTCTCCTTCTTGCCCTTTTTGAGGAAAGGAATGGCATTGGCTTCCTCCATTCCTTATGCACTTCTCTCAGTCATCAACATTATCCCAAGACTATCAGGAATGGCCCTGCAGTGACATCAGCTCTTGTGGGTGCGTGACATCATTGTTTGTGGACTTACTATGTCTAGTGCATCTCTTGACCTAAAGTTACTCTGGTTTCACACTGAATCAATTACTAGTTATTCCACCAGCAACTACACTCATATGAAATCCAGGTTTTGAATTTCCTGTATGTTCCTTATGCCACAATCTTTGATCCCTCAGAAGACATCTACATAGACAAAACAAGGATTAAAAACAAATCTGTAAGAGAAATGGTATTATGTTAAGGATTGTCTTGAGCTGTTTGATTTCAAAATATGTTCCGTATACCCACAAAGCTAGATGACTATTTGTTTTGCCATCATGTTCCCCAGGAGCTCTTTCATTTTTAATAGCTGTACAAATGTAATTTGCACATCTTTCTATGCATGACCACTGCAACTTAGAAAAATACCTTTTCATCTGAAAAAGGAACTTAAGTCGCTCCCAAGACTCCTGAACCCAAAGCCATCCACACAGACATGAGGGCAAGTTTTGGCCCTGGAATGTTAATCCAATCCCTTAACTAGCACATGGCTCACGTTTCATGATCTTTCTCTAGCGTGTAATACTCTAAGGAGAAAGCAGGTGTAGCCACTTTCTTAAAGACCGATCAGATTGCAGGCTGTAGCTGTGCTTTAGATGGGCTCCCTCGTAACAGACCATTTCCCCTCCTCAAGCACAGCTGACTGCTCCTCCAGTCGTGCTTGTGGGTCGTATTCCAAGCAAGCCATATGGGTAGGTGTAATGTTTTGTTCAGCAGGGGTTGAAATATCCTGGGATGCTGCCAGAACGCCGACTCAGACGATGATTGGACTCAGCTTCCACTCAGACTAGAAAAGCCAAATTTGTAAAGCTCCAAGGAATCAAAACCACAGAAATAATCTTATGGTCAGAAAAGAAACTCACTGTGATTTTGCATGCTCCATTTAATAAAATAAATATTTAACAACTGAACATATAAATTATTCATTTTGTAATATGACTAACTTGTAATTATTCTGCCATTCCTTTCTTTCCTTGGAAAGATCTTTTGTGAGAATGAACAAAACTGATTCAGATGGGCAATACAATAGCTGCAGAGAGAAAATCTCATTCAAAAATAAGTTCCTAAAAGTTTTATTTTTTTCCCCCCTATTCTTTGTCCTGCTATAGGAAAAACACTTAAAACAGCATTTGGGTTCATAACAAACATGTTAGCTAAAAATACACGTGTGGTCACTTTGAGTATGCTTATTGATCATAGTTTGTAGCAAAAATTCATGTATTTCTTAATAGTTACTGAAAGCATTAAGTGTTACAGCAATTAAAATAGCATAATATTTTCCACGCAATATTCATAAATGCTGTGATTTCTTAATGGAAAGAAGACTATTGAAATTAAGTCTTAATATACAAAGAAATAGCACTACCTGGCTAGTCTATCAGATCTAATTTTCGGCTAAGCTTTTAAGTTGTACAGGTCACAGCAATGTTGATGGTAACCTTTGGGTGAGACTGTGTTCCATGCTGGAGGAACACTGCTGTAGGTAGAGCCTCTCCCTTTTTTTAACACATGTACTCAATTTATCAACTTGTTGCAGACAGATGCAATTTAACCTTTAGCCTCTTTTTATATGCTGTGGTTGCCTGCCAGAGTGTGAACGATGCAGAGTTTGTGGGAGTGCCAAGCACCTTGGTTCTGCTGTGGTTACACTGCCAGTGGGCAAGGGCTACAGAAAGAGAAAACTAAGTTACAGGCAGGTGCTCCAGGCCTTCCTCTCTTAGAAGCAGTGTCTTACCAACTTTGGTGACTGAGTTTATCAGTCGAGTTTCATGTTCTTACACAATTCCTTCTTTTTGTATCCACCTACAGAGTACTTCAATCACTTCTATCACTTAACCTAACTCCTACAAATAATTCTGCTAACAAATTTACTAGAGGATTTAGTGAAAATAGCTGTCTCCTCAACAGGATGAAATCTATACCATAATACACAAAGTACCCCAATCTATGCCAACATAGCTTTTAGTAGACAACTGTAATTACAAAAGAATGTTTTTCTTTCTTCATTCAGTATTGATTTACACATTGCAAGGTGATTTTTTTTGTTTGTTTTTTTGTTTGGTTGGTTTTTTACTCAAGCCCAAACCAGCACATCATCCTCCCAGGATACTTTTTCACTCACCAATAACCTTTTATTTAGATATTTGGAAAGGGCTGGACGAGTACGAACCCAAGGACCATTACCTATGTTTAAGGATGCCACAATTCACTTTAAAAATACAGGTAAGTTTTAAGGCTTGGTTTCCTAGGGAAATGGGCTTCTATCAGCTGCGCACTCCTGCCTTTTGCAATAATTTCTGGCTTTGTTGGCCATTTCCTGTCCCATCTGACAGAAGATTAGAAGCCTCAAGATTTTAATAAGAGGCTTTATTGGTGGGTGGGTTGAAGGGAAGCAGAACATGTTAACTTGGTTGAGGGAAAAGACTACGACATGAGTTCATCCCATATTAGAAACCAGAGTACCTGTGTGGGATATTTTACTGTGGACACCTACAGAGTAGGTAGAGTCTGGCCTCACTGGCTCTCCATTATCACAGCTCCTACTTCTTGTGTGTGCTGGACAGCATGGCCATGGCTATCTAGCAGAAATAAAATGCAGTTTCAACACGTGCTGCATCTCGATGGTGGCATAAATGGATTGAATAGGCTGAAAAAATAGCATTGGTAATACTAACTAGAGAGGAAGTTATACTTTAAGTAGTAAGATGACCCTTCAAAAGCAATTTGAACTAGAAATATTTACTACACGTCTATGATTGTCTAGTAACAGATCAGTCTAGTTAGTTTTAAGCTACTTCCTAGGCAAGACAAAAGTCAAGCTTTATGCTGCCTCGCCAGGAAAGGCAGAAGTAGCTAATTTCTTAGCTGTGTTGACTTGGAGAAGAGCTTATTTCCTGTTAGGTTTTGTTTTCCCTTTTTCTTTTTTTTGTCCAAGTTGTTGCACACTTCCAAAATGTGTCTGATTTTGGGCCAAACACAGAAGTATTCTGCTGAAAATGTGTATTAATCCATTGCACTGCCCAGCAAACATAGGCAAAACTTCCTTTTCTTGTATCTTATGAGGCTGCTTGTGAAATTTAGCAATTATACATACCGGTCTTCTTTTATACACTAGGTATATGAAATGTAAAAGGTTGACAACCAAAAACACAGAATTCCAGATCATTATGTCCAAGGCACAACGATAGAGAGTAGCCCAAATGATGAATAATGCACATCCTGTAAAAATTAAAAATAATAAAAAAAGGAAGTTAAATTTCACCAAGTAATAAACATTCCTAGAAAACCATCAAGAATATGTCCACTGAGTATAATTACACTGAAAAGCAATACATTCTACAAGCTTTAATACAGTTCTCTGGATGAAGGCATGCAACAATAGCTAATCACTGCAATGCTGCAAACGGGCACCGAGGGCAGGTTGACAGACTGCAGCCCTATTACATGGGACTGCAATACTGAAAGGACAGTAATTTAGATCAGGATGGGGCAAGCAGAAAGGTGCAGCCCATGATGATTTGTTACTAAAATGAAGTAGAAAAGAGATGGGGGAAAATTAAGCAGCTCACAAACATTTATTTCTTATGTTGCATTATTTAGATAAAAAAAAGGTCTAGAAATGAACATTCACATCTAATTTCACAGCAAGAGCTGAATAAAAACTTCCTCAAGTCATATGCAGATATTTTGGAAAATTAAAAGAAACTATCATTGCTGATGTGACATTGTCACATCAGGAACCTGAATTCTCCTGTGCAACATCAAAGACAAAATTTCCAAATGCTTACTCTTTTTTTAGTTGCCTTACTTTGAATAATGACACTTGCTTTAAAAGATAAGGCATCCTGTATGATTAGGGATTCCATTTTCAGCCTACAAAGACAATATTTATCAAATGATGGATTATGCATCAGTGAGTCTCTCACAGATAACTGTGAGCCTACCATCCAACAGAGATGGCTAGAGAGGTCACAGATATATTTTCCCTTAAGTTTCATGCAAAGACAAAAAAGGGACACTGTTAAATGAGTGTTCTTCTTCCCTTTCTCCCTGAAGATGACGTTGAATTAATGAACTCAGTACTATCTGGTCTGTCTGGGTTGTTAACTGATGAGGCAGCACTTACATATGGATCAGAAAAATCAAAATATAGTGACCTTTGATCTGCTTATTAATTAGACTGCAAGGCACAGGAGAATACGATGTCTGGAAGTATTAAAGAGCAGCAGTATCGCAGAGCAGCACAGAGGTGGAACAGGGTCAAAGCAAAGGAAACAAGTCCCTAGGAACCAGGCCTCATAACTCGTTCTGCCCACCGAGTAAATCTGCTTCCTGCTGCCACCTCAGCTGGCAAAACTCTGACTCCATATCTGCTCGAAATACTACCGGACCTACAGATCAAAATGGCACACTCAGCAAGTGCAGAGCTCCTTTTGCTTTTAAAGCCAAGGTAAGAGGTCGTGCAATGCTCAGACCCTCGGTCACCAGTGCAGTCTGTTTTAAGAAGTTACCCTATAATAACTATAAAATAGAAAATGCAAGACCATTGTAAATTCAAACAGTTCTATCATAAAATTGACCCGTACTATTATGGCAATAAGCACCCACTTATAAATACTTAAGCATGCTCTTGTTGGATTGGATTTATCTTTCTTGTGCTGCAATGAGTCACTATTCCTTCTTTGATCACAAGGATCTTGTCCCACACAAGGTACAGAGGCTTTGAAATATCTGTGGGACTGCAATGTTAAAAATCGAACCACATTTGCTCAGTCTCAAACATGCCAAATTTAGGTTTTCCTCTCAAGTCAGATTTTTGGTGTCACAAGATTCCTGCAGTGGTAGAAGAAATACGACTGATATCAGAACAGAGGATACACTCCCTATCGAAAGGCTGCACTCCTAAATCAGCAACAAAAATAATGCTGGTGACCTGCAAGGGCCACATGTTGGAACCCACATTAAAAGAACACATGGGCTGTCAGTCAGCTTCTTGAGGAAAACCTCACTTACCTCAGACACACCAAGCCAGTGCACCTGCCAATACACAGCCTCAGTACTTACTTGGAATCTAAAATAAAAGTCTTAATGATCAGACATAACTGATTTGAAATAAGTGGATTTTAAACATCCAGTTACATCTGACGTGAATCGTGTCCACTTGTTTTCAAGCTGGCATCTTCACAGGTTTGAAATTGCAAATTACAGTTCTGGGAAGTTTTAAGAGCCAAGGGTTATATAATCTTTCTAGAAAAGGTATATCAAGGTCAAAATAGATCCTGTCTTACATCAAAACCCTCTTCATCGGAGCACAATGGCCATTAATAGAGGCAGTAATTTCACCGTAAGCTGCAGGGACCAGCTCCATAATGGTCAAACCCAGCCATTTCTGTCACATTTCTGTCTCCAGAATAATTCTCTTACCTATGGTGAGCAGGCCTCGCAGAAGAATCATGTGAAAATTCAAAGTAGTTGGAATAACCAGTCCAACTGCAAAGCAAATATTTGCCACGTGGAAAACAAGATGATGAATCTCTTTCCAGTTTTCACATGCAGTCTCATTGAGAGGATCCAGGCTGGCATTTTTTAAGTCTGGAACAAAACCTAGTGGAGTAACAGTGAGTGGGCTCATTGCTGTAGTATTCATCTTGGAGACTCCTGCAAGGAGAGAGAAAAAAATTCACAATGCATTAAACAGAAACACAGTAGACATACACATGGATTTTACAGTTATTTTCCCCCTTCCCAAGATATATTTTCTGTTATCATTCATGGGAAAAAAAATATATAAATGCTTTAAAAGAATAAGCTAGATCTATAGTCAGTAATGCTTTGCTATCTCTTTCACCTAAATCATAGCTACCAAATGAGAGAGGCTGCTAAGTCTGCTACCAGTCTTTTAGGGAAATCACTTTGTCTACATAGTTTGAGCAAGCTTGCAAGACCCTTGTCTGTATGTGGAACTCCTGGAGAAAATGAGACAGCTAGAGACTATTTTGCTGTTGTTGTAATAATAAATATAACATATATACCCTTTGCCTCAATTAAATGGGAAAAAATAAATGTGGGCAAATCCCAACACAAAATAAAAAATACTATTAAAAGCAAACTACAGGGAGAAACTGGAAGATTTCAAGACACTATCTTTAGAATCTTAAAAGCTGGTCTCTCTAGGTAACTGCAGTCAGTGTTACAAGGACGACAGAAGGTCTTCTCAACCCAGAGCAGGTCCCAGCTGAAGGAACATGACTGTTCCTAGACACGTCTGCTGTCAAACACAGGAGAACCCTGCTTCCAGCAGGGCATGTATAGTCTCTCACTGCCACAGCAGCAGAAATTATATAGAGGTGGGCTTGAGGCTCGTTAATGAAATACATGCACTACATCACTGAGCAAACAAGCCCCATAACATACAAGGCAGTGGGAACTGCATTCAATTAAATTCTGTGGAGACAGTGCACGTCCCTGATGTGTGTCATTGCTAACTGCCATGTAATTCATCTGCTCAGCAGAAAATTCTGAGTCACAGTTAATGCACTCTATTTCCTGCAGACTTGAATATACTCTGAAGCATTTCTGTTAATTGAGAGCGCTTCTTGGGCTGTGAAATTAATCTGAGCTGCTTCATCCCTTCCTTTTATTATTTTCTCGTGATCAACCTGTGTACAGGACATAAGCAAGCTGGACACTTTTCAAAATTAATCAGTGTTTTAGACCCCTTCTGAAAGCAGTGGGAAGAAAGAAATCCTCAGCCCTCTCTTATGGTTCATCTCCTATGCCCAGAGCCTGTCACAGCTAAGGTATGCTACAGAATGTCCAGCGGCATCCTGCAGGATCAAACACTAGCACAGATGTAATGTATCCATGTCTGCATTGAAATGATTTTCAAGGAAAACCATTATCTAATCCTAAATGTCTAATCTAATCCAAAATTATACAATTCACCTATTTCTTAAAAGATAATTTTCCTGTTTTCATTCCTACTTTATTTATTCACAAAGATTAATTAAAATGCGGGGGTTTGTCGTAAACTCTACGCTTAGCTGTTACCAAACATCAGGCCTAGCCAAACACACTCCTACTTTCTTTCAGCTCTTTCACATGAGTTCATCAAGAGAGTCATTAGAGCAGTTTCACTGTCCTGACAAAGCCCCTCACACAGTGAGCCAAAGCCTGAGCCCGTGTGAGGCTGCAGGACTGGCATTTTAATGTGCTCATAAACAGGAGGGAATTGCTAACTGGATAACTATGTCTGTGCTCATCTTACACACAGCTCATCTGGTGCTCCTGTTGTTTTCAAACAATATAAACTCCCTACACTGGAACAGCAGGATCTCTAGATATTTTTCAAAAAAATCATTGGCTGAGTTTCTACCTATATTCAGCCTTTCACTGCCCAGTCATGGGCCAGTAAAGGCACCACTTAAAACGCCAACAGAACAAGTAAAGACAACCGAACTCGCATACAGACACAGAACTAGCAGTAAGTCCTTCCACTCAACATCAAAACAGGCTGCAAGAAGTAATTTCAGCTGCATCTGACCGAAGCAACCTTCCAGATGCTTGAATTATAATAGCAAAACTTTGTACTGCCTCACTGTGGGAATAGAGGCTACCTTAGCCTTAAGACTCAGCTGTTAAGCATCATACATTGGAAGACTGGAAACTCAATGAACCAAATTAAATATACAGCACCTGGCAATCTCATTCTCCTCACAGCACAGCCTAAACACTGCTCTCCTTGCTCTTCACAGACACTGATGCAAAATCACCAGCCATAAACTGAAATCACGGGAAGGAGTTTCTCCAACAAGTGTTGATCAAGCAATTTAAAGCATCCGCAGTTGTAAGAGGATGTTCAACACTTTTGAAGGTCAGGCTTACCTACTAGATTGCCTAAATTAGAACCCAGGAACCTAAATCCACCCACTTCCAGTTTTTTATAAGCTTTGTCTTTACTACCTCGAAGTCTTTATATGGATACCTCTGAACTTCACTTGCTACTCACAAACAATAATTACAGCTCCCCTAACATACTGGAAACAGCAGAAACCAGAACTTTTCCATCCTGATGGTATTTAAAAGCTGACAGAAATAGATCAACGTTACCTGCAAAATGACACAAGGACATACAGACATGGGCTCTGAATTTCAGCTAGGGAGACTGCTTGAGGATCGACAGAAAAGGCAGACAGGCAGAGCTACAAGCTGTGACCTAAAGTGTTTGTCTACAGGTAACACCAGAAAGACAAATATCCAAAATGTTAAAAAACAACATCACTGTAATTTTTAGATCAATTCTTTAGTCCTAGCATCGACTGTTGCCAAATAATACTGAAAAATGATGAAAAAGGCTGCAGTTCCACAGAAGAATGAGCAATTATAATTTTTTTTACCATCTGTGACCTCAGAAGGCCAAAAATTAATTTTGTAAGTACAGATCCAGGCCTTTAAAACTTTAATTATGTCTACTAAGGATTAATATAGCACAAGACTATTTAGTCATCTGCTTAAGTCTTCAATGCAAAGACACGTATTAATATCAGGAATTAAAAGAACAACAAATGTAGTCAGATAATTTTTGCACAGTTGGAGTAAAATAGCATCCACTGAAATGAAAGCTTTATGGAGCATAAGAGAAAACTTTAAAAGAGCATTTTTAAATATCCGCTATATATCTGTCATATGGATTTCGACTTACCAAAGCAATAATTTGAAAATTCAGACGATTGAGAACTCAAGCTGATTTGTTGTTCAAACAGGAGGGGGGAAAAAAAGAGGATATATATATATAAAAAACCCTCTCTGACTCTTTTATATTGAACCTAACAGAAATTAGTATGGTTAAAAAAAAAAAGCCTATCAATTTTTTTTTTGGTACATGAACTTGATAGAAAGCTAAAGTAATACATGGTGGCCTAAGTTCAGAAAATACAAATTCTCAGAATAGAAATGAGGTGAGTTTACTCTAGGATTTTGCTATACTCAACAACAGCTTTATACAAGAGAGACCAAACTTCTGAAAGGCATTCCCAAAAGATTTAGTCCACAAATATTCAGACACAAATGACTTTGAAAAAAAGGGGGAATTTTATGGACACCTACAAAACATTCACAGAAGACAGACATTGCAGAAAATTGTAAAGCAGTTGGTTCTACTGTAAGAACCAGTCAGCCAAGCTGATACAGGACAGTGCCGAGTGTCCCACTCATGCCATTACCCTCTTTATTGAGGTTATTCATATCCCACAGCTTTACTGGTCAACACTATTCAAGTGAGCTTCTTAAATCTTTGCTTGAGTATGTTTCTATAACTTTACAGTCAATGCAATTAAAAAAAAAAAAAAGCTCAACGTTTAGGTTTTAATTATACCGGCAGAACTTCTGACTACTTTTCTGTGGTCTTGTAGCACAGAAGCTGCATAGAGATTTTAGGCAGTAATTCTTTTCTGAGCTGAAGACAAACTACTAGAGGTAGCATAGCTGAGTTAATTTCAATTTAAGTTACCAATTTCCTCTTTTACAATGCAGTAGGAACGAATAGGAAAGCGGTTTAAGAAAAGGTGTGTTTAAATATGCTCCTTGCAGCAAGCCCCATTCAATTAAACTCGTCAGTAACTACAGAAACTTGTTACTCTCTTCAGTCACGCTAATCTAGAGAAAATTTAACAACATGTTCATTCTGCGTAGTCAACAAAGTATCCACACCGTGAGAAAACCTTCCACCGCCGCGGCGCAGCCCCGCTGCTCCCAGGCGGAGCGGACCCGAGGTGCGAGCGCCTTGGGGCTCGCTCTCCCCTCCGCGCACAGCGCTCACCGATGCGCCGAGCGCCCGAACCCAGGGACGAAACCGCAGCCGCCGCCCCGCAGCCCCGCTCCGCGCTCCGAGGCTTCATTTTAGCCCACAACGCCCGGACGCCAAACCCACCCTTTACACAAAATAATCGTGAAAATAGTTTTTAAAAATTGAAAGGAACGGAGAAACTGGTCCCTTTTCCCCCCCGAAAAGGACCACTTGTAAAGCTACCACCCGTCCCTCCTCCCCGCGGGCAGGGCACAGGCGGAGACCCCTGTCCCGGCTGCGCCCGCAGCCAGGCACGACCAGGGGAGCGACCGAAGGGAGCGAGGGAGCAGGGACGGGAGCGCGCGTTCTCCCCGCTGGCCGGGCGGCTCCGCGGCGGAGCCTGCGCCCACCCCACTGCACCGCTGGCGGAGCGGGACCCCGGCCCCG